>DWCF01002891.1:0-21882 GCA_018230265.1 Delias oraia | reverse complement strand
CATGCACGGACTGTTGCGCGGTTGTCCACGGGCGGCTATGTTCTCTTACCAGAAAGGAGACCCATCTGCTCCGTTGTCTGATTACTGTAAAAATATTTTTAATAAATAAATAATATAATAATATATATATAACGCGTCTCATATGATGTTTCAAAGACGTAATTGCGTTTCTGAAAAAACAACACTTATTTTCAAACTCGCTAGAACATTTTGTCTATTACATTGTATTCTAAACAAAATAATTATTTGAAAAAAAAAACATTTAATGTCCTTTCTTCAGATTTCTAGTACTTTTTATAAAATTGTTTCGCACACACAATAATAATATGCAATATTATTGTAACTGCCGAATAATCTGAAATTGGATAACACCTATAGCTATTGCAGTAAAACTGACAGTGTCAGGTGTTACCGGTAACACAGAAAATTAAGACTGAAGGGCTACTGCAAATAACATTAAATTCAGAGTGATTTATTTACATATACAGCGTAAACTCCATGTAACGTTCGATTTAACGACGATTTAACTCCATGTCTATTTAACTACAAACTCTCTAAACCGTCGTAGTCAATTGACTTTGGTTGATTTCGCTCGAATTCCATACACATATATACGCTACATAACATAACAACTACTCTCCACAACGCTAACAATTGAATAATAAATAGTACTTTCTAAGTTGCCAAAATAAGTAAACACTTCGCATCTGTGTACGTTCCTTTGTTGCTTAATTATTCTAGTCCGCAATAAAGAAAAGAAGCTCTGGAAGCAGCTAAATTATTGGATTACTACTTCTTTCATCACCAAGATGCTTAAATATCGCAAGATATAAATAAAATAAGTAAAAAGATATAGCAAAAGTACTGGTGCAGCAAAAGACGTCAGACAAATAACCGACTATACGGAATAGCGTTCAAATACGATTAATTTTTATATTAACTACAAACTCTGTATGAAATAAATATTTTCTTTTACTAATTCGGATTTCTCTTCTCTCTACTTAACGACAAGTCTCTATAACGCCATAAAATGCACAGTCCCTTCGGTGTCGTTATACATTGTTTACACTGTATTTGTAATAATATGAAAATAATATATGAAAGAAATCTTTTGGAAAATTTTCTTTTGATAAACTTGCATATTTTTATACAGGTTACCCCGAGGTTGCCTTACACTTCGTAAAGGACTCCCGAACACGCCTGTCCTTAGCACTACAGTGTGGTAACATTGATGTGGCGTTGGAGGCAGCTAAAAGTATAGATGAGCCCGATGCTTGGGAACAGTTGGCCAAAGCTGCCCTTCTCATTGGAAATCACCAGGTATTGTTCTAGGCAAACGAGCAGGAGGCTCTCCGACGATAATCGGTCATCATGCCCATGGACATCCCTAGATAGGTACGCTGTTTTTTCCAGGTATGTTTCATTTAATACTTGATTTGGTTTAAAACAAAGCCATATATTACACATATATGTAGGTTTGTGTACTACAACTGGTGTACTAAATTAGGAATTGAATGTCAAAGTCAAAACATCTTTATTCAATAGAACTCTACGCTTCTTCGAATTAAAAACAGACAAGAACCTTTAGGGGGTTAAAAAAAGAAAGATTATCTTGTCGAGATATGAAAGTATATTTATTTAAATTTTCTTAAGTCAATATGTGTCGGCTTCATTTCATAAAAACTTGGAGTAAGTAATATTAAAATTCTTATTTACAGATTGTAGAAATGTGTTACCAACGTACAAAGAACTTTGACAAACTGTCATTCCTGTACCTGATCACTGGAAACCTTGAGAAGCTGCGAAAAATGATGAAGATCGCGGAGATTCGCAAAGATTTCTCAGCGCAATTCCAAGGAGCTTTGCTCTTGGGTGATGTTAAGGAGAGGATACGGCTCTTAAAGAATTCTGGGCAGGTATATATTAGAATGTTAAGTATTGATTAGTATTGATTTATTTAAAATATAAATAAATTAAAAAACTGACTCAGTTCTATTATTATTTAAACATATTCTTTTTTAGTGTACATATATTATTTTCAAGTCTTATATAATCTGTCTATTTCTTTCATTCAACCTGAATTAAGCCGTTGCCGTCAAGCCTGAATTTAACCTCGGCGTCGGACTTTATTTAATTTGGACTAAACTAAACTAGACTAAACTGAGTCGCCATATTTTGTACGTAAAAACTTTTAAATTTCAATAAAAAAATTTTTTTTTACAATTTTACATTATTTTGCAGCTGTCCTTAGCCTATTTGACGGCTATTAACTTCAAACAAACAGAGGAAGCTGAACAGCTGAAGACATCATTGGAAGCAGCCGATTTGCCCATACCAAAACCGAATCCCCAAGCGGTGGGTCTCCACCCCCCTTTGCCAGTATTGAGCGCTCAGAGCAATTGGCCACTTTTGTCTGTTTCCAAGTAAGTAATTATTACGAGACTTATGATAATTAAAAATTCATCGCTTATCAATTTGGGGAAAAATTGAATTAAGTAAATACAGTTTAGCCATAGGAAACCATACTGAAAGTGATAATTTTACAAATCGTAACAATTTCGAATCTCTCGTAAAATTCAGATAGCCGCCTCATCCGAAATCCGATGATCTACGAAAATCAGGGAGAAGCAATACTTATACTGTACTGAGTGAGTAAATTGGAGGCTTTTGAAGTTGTGCCGCTTAGATCGTAAAAAGCCAGCAACACGAAAGCTCGGATTGTGGCACGGTTCTCCACGGGCGGTATCTCGGATCTCTTAACATACAAAGTATTCGCCTAGTATACGATAAATCTATTACATCAAACATTGCAAAGCTTCATATTAAGCCTTAAATTTGAAAATGTTTTTATGATACAGTGTTATGTTTTCAGGAGTTTCTTCGAAGTGGCGGGTGCGGCCCGTGCGGCAGCGGGCGGCGATGTAGGACTGGGTGCAGTTGTGGCAGATGTTGAGGAGCCACTTGAAGCGGGTGGGGCTTGGGGAGACGACGATGTTGTACTTGAACAGGTAATTTTTATAATACTCTTTTAATCCTATAATTTATATGCAAGTGCTGGCATTGCGCAGAGAATTTGATTACGTCAGTATATCTATTAAATAAATAATGAATTCAGGATGATGGTGAACAAGTGGCGCCCGTAGAAGACGCCTGTGATGATGGCGGATGGGATGTCGGTGATGAAGACCTCGACTTGCCCGAGGAACTGGCGCCAGTATCTGGTATTGCATTTTATTTATCGACAATGTGCCTTGTGAATTTGCCTAAATCAGCAAAATATAGCTCAATACTTTGCATTGAGCTTGTATTTGTACAATATTTTGTATAGGGAGCCGGCCACGAATCAAGTGGTCTTTTATTTTGCATTTTAACCCCCTCCCCCCATTGGTGATATGTGGTGAGATTTAAGACTACCCCCACCCAATATCACGTGTAGTTTTAGTTCCTACCAAGAATCTTAAATGTTATATCAATCCAGAGTATAAATAACATTTTAGAATGTTGCCACTATTGTATTAAGAGCTAAATGATATTTTTAAATTTTAACATTTTGTTTCAGCCGATATAGATGGCGCTGAAGACACCCAGTACTTCGTGGCACCAACGCGAGGTGTTTCAGTGCCTATTGGTGGCAAGTTCAAGACGGCCCATGATTTTGTCACCACCGGACAGTTCGAAATAGCGTTCAGGTATTACTGATTTTATTTATTATGATTGAGCTACATAAAACACTGTAAGAAATTTACAGAAAGAAATATTGACCAGAAACCTTCAAACAAGCATTCCATTAAGTCTAACACTAAATCATAAAAATACTTTTATTTTTACGTCATGTAACAATTCAACTATAAAATTATTGTATTATTAATCGAATCAATATAAATTATATTTAGTTTTTCTCGCCACTGTGTTAAAGCCGGCAACGTAACCAAAATAGAGAATTATGATTATTAGCAGCGGTAAACTCATTTTCAGTATTTCTATTTTATTGTATTTTTTAATTTTAATTCGTTTTTGAAACAATCCTCGCTTCACTTAATCGTAATTTATTTTTAATGGTTTATGTCTGAATTTAATATACATGGGTTAAAAGTTTCTCCTTATAAAAGTACCTAGAGCTATATATTTAATGAATTTGCAGACTGCTAAACGAGCAAGTGGGAATTGTGAACTTCGAGCCATATTCCGAGACAATGTTGTCTATGTTCTCGTGTGGGCGAGTGATGTTCAGCGCTCTGGCAAATCTGCCGCCATTGCAGGCTCACCTTCACAGAAACTGGAAAGAGGCCAGTGGAAAGGATCTCTTACCTGTTTTAAGTGAGTACTCTTTTTTTATGAAAACGGAGGCAAACGAGAAGGACGCTCACCTAGGATAAATAATCCTCCGCCCATGGACACCACGGGCTCACAGAATACTCAGCTTGAAACGGTACTTGTACTGATTTGCAGAGTGAATGAGGATATGGAGGCCCTTAACGTGTCGCTTATGCGGCGTAAAAAGCCGATAACACAACCAATGCGCGGACTGAATATTACTTTTTTTAAATAAATCTAATTTCTACTAAGTGGTGGTCTAACATATTTCCAATTTATATTCTAGACATATAATTCTAGAAGAAGTACTATTGTTTTACTATCGTAACATTGTCTTATTAATACAATTGATTAATTTCTTTCAGCTGCAAAACTGAACGACCTCGTAAGCCAACTCCAGCAGTGCTACCAAATGACAACGAGCGGCAAATTCACGGAGGCCATAGAGCGCCTACAGCGGATCGTCAGATTGGTCCCACTGCTCTTGGTCGACAGTAAGCAAGAGCTGGCCGAGGCTCAGCAGTTGCTGGCGATTTGTCGGGAATACCTCCTCGGTCTGCAGATGGAAACCGCGAGAAAAGGTGATCTTGATATCTAGTGTAAAAGAAATATATTTCTTAATAGGTTGTGCAAAGTTAGTAATTCGTATAGGAGGAGCTGTAAACGTTTTTATAATAAAATACCTGAGTCGGTCATAGTTATGCATGGTAGAAAATTCAAGCATTATGTAAAAAATACTTAGAAGGCATATGATAGGATCGACGACTAATCGACGACATTAAAGACAAAAACATCGAGAAACCAGGCTGCTACTTTGTCATGGTTGTCTCTTATTTGTACATTGTGTACTTAATTTTATTTTTTTAGTTTGAATGATCAAGTCCTATTTAAATGTAGTCTAACCAAAAAAATACGTCCTTGGAGAAATTGCCGCGATGCAATTTGTTGATGTTTTTTTTTCAATAGCGCCTTGGAAGCGGTGTAAACTTAATTATAAGTAAAAAAGTTTTGACGTCAACAGTTTTTGTAATTTGATCACGATTGTTAAATTCTATGATAGATAAATGATTTTAGACATATTATGTGTAGCAGGAGACAAAAACATAGACGTAATGTTTAATTATCTGAAATCGTTCCAGCAATGCCGAAAAACACGTTAGATGAACAGAAACGCACTTGTGAAATGGCTGCCTACTTCACCCACTGCAAGCTGCAACCGGTGCATCAAATATTGACCCTTAGAACTGCCCTCAACATGTTCTACAAGCTGAAGAACTTCAGGACAGCTGCCTCCTTCGCGCGGAGATTGTTGGAACTCGGCCCGAGGCCAGAAGTTGCTCAGCAGGCGAGGAAAATATTGCAGGCCTGCGAGAAGACGCCAACAGGTCGGTTGATGTGTTGAAGTTGTTGATTTGTACTCCTGTCCTCCATATTAATATTGAACCCGAGTCATTTCAAAGTGGGCTATCAAATATGTTATATAGTTTTTCATTATTTTTTTAAATCCGAGCGATGAATATAAATAAATATTTTTAAATTGTTCATCAAATGAGTGTTACTGTCTAGGATATTGAAGTTAATTAATTTATCTTTAAGCAACATTATAAAGATAGTCACTGAAGCAAAATATTTCCCTTATCATGATACTGTTATAATAAATAATTAATATTATTATTACTTTTATGGCTATTAGATATTTAAATGTAATCATTTACACGAAAACATTCAAATAATTGACAGCAAATTGCTTATTGATCTTTTTAGATGAGCACCAGCTATTGTATGATGAGCACAACCCCTTCAACATTTGTGGCATTAGCTATCAGCCAATCTACAGGGGGAAACCTGAAGAGAAGTGTCCCCTCTGCGGGGCGTGCTTCCTCCCCGAGCACAATGGAAAGCTTTGTCCTCTGTGTGGAGTTGCAGAAGTTGGAAAGGATGCGCTTGGACTAAGAATCTGTCCACTACAATTCACAAGATAGATTTATTTATACCTTTTTATAAGTTGATTATGCCTATTTTATCATTTATTATGAATAATATATTATAATATTAAAAGACTTTAATACTACACAGTTATTTTACTAATTAAACATCAACTGGTTTGTTTTCTCTCGATCTGAAAAACAAGAATCATTCATTTCCGTACATTGTTAAAATTTTAACACATCTCATAAACTACCCCGAATTGAGAGCAATAATATTTAAATTAACAACCCGTGGGAGAGCCATACAAGTATATCTTGACGCACTTATTGGGCCGACTCGTTTGAAGTGATGCCACGGGCTGAATGCTCAAAGTGAAATAGTAGTTCTGCGGCGTTTCGCTAAATGAGTAAGGATGTCGGAGGCACATTAAAATTCTGCTTAAGTGTCGTAAAAAGCTGGCAACACAACCAATGCGCGAACTGTAGCATGGTGCATGAGTGGTGGTTTCTTAACATATAAAAGGCTCACTTGCTAGTAGTAGTCCACATACCATAAAGAAATTAAATTAACAATATAATATGAATATTACAAAATTATCAAATGTATTAAGAATATGTTTTTGCAAAACGAATTTTTATGAATTTTTGTATGCATATAAGAGTTTAAAATCGGTAAACATCTTTTTTCATATCCCTAATTTATGAAAACACTCTAAAATAATTTTCATGATACGCTTTCAAGTATTTATCTATTAGGATTTCCCTAGTATCACTTACCTATTATTCAGCATATCCTGTATTTCGTCGAAAGTTTTTCCTTTGGTTTCTGGTAGCAAAGGGCTGACGGAGAATATAAAGCCAAAACCGCAGCATATTGCTAACACCCAAAAGGCTGTATATATACCGTACGAGGCCGCTACGTCTCGGAAAAACCTACGGAAACAACTATGATTAGTATATCTTATTTCTAACACCATAAATATTGCTCTATTTGCCAATGATCTTGTCTTGTGTTGTTTACGAATCTTTTTTTATATAAATGATAGAAACTAGCAAGAGGCTCGCCTAGGACATCCTCCTCCACTCATGGACAGCTCCAGCACTAGCTGGGCCGAGGGTGCCATGCCGACTATGGGATATGTACGCTCTTTTTTAAGGTGCCGAAGTCATATTGTTTTTAAAATACCTCTCTAGGTAACATTATTCTATTGTGGACAACGGAGACGGTGGGTAGGAGTATATGGTAAGAGAACACCGCCGCCCATGAACAACCGCGCCACAGTCTGCGCATTGGTTGAGTTGCCGGCTTTTTACGCCGATTTAACGGCACTATTAAGTGCCTCCGTTATCATCACTCACTCTGCGAAACACAGTACAAGTACAGATTGAAGCTGAGTATTCTGTGAGCACGTTAACCGCTACTACGCTTATGTTGTAACAATTAGTTATCCAACATAATTAATTTTGATATTTGTTTTATAATAATAAGACCGAGTGGAGACTATTACCGTGTCCATATAAATCCTGCCGTCCAACAACAAAAGGATGCGATACCACTTGCCAAACACTTGCTTCTCGGTGGGAACATCTCAGCTACCAGAATCCATGGAACTGGGCCTACACCTTTAGTAAACAATCGTAAAATTAATAATGTAATAACGTTTACGGTTTAACAATATAAAAATCTTTTTAAACTGCAAGGAATACTTAAAATACTAACATTATAAATTAAATCAATTCATGATTGATATGAATAAACTGAAAACTACTGGACTTATATTTAGAAAGGCTAAAGTCTTATATCTAGAATCGTTGTGTACTATAATAAACTATTAAACTTAATAATTGTTAATAATTAATATACTATTAAACTTATACTTAAATAAAAACTATGACAATGAGAGATGAAAAGTTAACAGTAAAACAGGTTAGCTCATTAAATGTTTCATATATAATATATTTTCATATTTTGTTTCACAACCAATGCGCGGACTTTGGCGCGGTTGTACATGGGGGGGCGGTGTTCTCTTATATAGGAGACACATCTGCTCCGTTGTAAGCTATATTATATAGATCTTATTATTTGTCATTATCAAAACTCTCTTTTTCTACACCTATGTAGGTTGGTATTAGGATTTAATACATTTAACTAAATTACTTTTCGCGATAAAGTTATCGCTTTATGTACTTATTTTAATTATTACTATGCGTTTAAACCAATAAAATTCTAATAGCATATAGTTTACCTAATGTGAAGAGCACCATGTAGATAATAAGACAGAGCAGAGGTAAGAACGCATATGGCGCCATGTCGTACTTAAAATGTG
The DNA here is from genome assembly GCA_018230265.1 of Delias oraia. Lineage (NCBI taxonomy): Eukaryota > Metazoa > Arthropoda > Insecta > Lepidoptera > Pieridae > Delias > Delias oraia. Next base: position 13,313 of record DWCF01002891.1, on the reverse strand, counting down.
AGTCAAGAAGTGCATATAGGCCAATTACACCCTGAAAAATAAAGTCAACATGTGGAAGGCAGCTAAATTTTATATCGTTTCAATTATTTAGAATATATTACAATTAATATATATTAGTTTATGGCTTTATAGTCCGCAAGAGGTCGCGCTGTGGACTTATTGCACAATATTTCTTCACTTAATTTGTTTTTAATATTATATTGGACAACGGAATAGGCGGGTCTCCTATATGATAAGAGAACACCACCGCCCATGGACAACCGCGCCCCAGTCCGCGCATTGGTTGTGTTGCCGGCTTTTTACGCCACTACGCGGCATTTTTAAGGGTCTCCGATATCCCCAGTCACTCTGCGGAACACAATACAAGTACCGTTTCACGTTAAGTATTCTGTGAGCCTGTGGTATCACTTCGGACGAGTCTGCCCAATTAGTGCGTCAGCATATAGTTCAGCATGGCTCTCCCACGGTTGAAAATAATTACTCAAATAGACTTATTTAGTTGTCGCATTTATATAATAGGTATTATTTTTATATATCTTATTAATCAGATAAAAATATTGATTTAAGATGTCAAAAGTTATATAATATAATTACCAAGAATATTGTAAGACCAAGCGAAGTTGTCCACATGAGAAGCTTCCGCCCAAGTCTATCAACCACCAGTGGAGTTATGCAACTCGTTACCACCTGGAGAGCATAAAAACCTTAATACTTTTCTATCCCTGTATAAAAACTGCTTTAAATTAAATCTTACTTCGAAACAAAATTACATAACATTATCTTTGTGTTGTTTTCCTGTAAAAAATTTGAAGTGAAGACAATATTAATTCTAATGATATATTTAGCGGGTAGAACACTACATGTACAAATTAGCTCAGCCTTCTGTATCATTGTGCTTTTATTGAAGCGAACGTGGTCATCCCGAACTGACAATAGTAGTCTCACTAGATCGCGTCTATAATTCGGACACGCTGAACCACGGAGGCATCTATCTGAACTTTTCCTTCATCATGTAACCTCGATTTATCAAGTCTATCATGTTTATTATAAGGTATGGGAAATTCAATTCTTTTTTTATATGAAAATCTTTTTGCTGTTGGCTAGAGTGGCCTTTATACCTTAATGAGGGCAAGGGACACGAGTCTCATGTAAGACACGAACCTCGGCTTGGGCCGTCGTGGCGGGAAAGAAGTCCGCTTGAGGGGCCGAACTATGTCTCACCGGTGTGAGACTGTAAAATTCAACTCCTGTTGTGAAATTTTCAAATTCAAAGAACTTTCTTTCAGATAAGATCACATAGCATATATAATATCTTAGAAATTAAAATTGCAGATTGCCCGCGCCCATATCCGAAAACATTCAAAAAAATCAACCGGGCTTAACTTTTGAGTTAACATTATAATTAGGGTTTTTAATCTAACCTGTACAACTCCCATTATGATGGTGCCATCGGACGCTGATATCTTGGTGCCAACCTTCACCAACAATTCCTCCATATAGAACAACAGCACATCAATACCAGACAGCTGTAGCAACATTGCCAGAAAAACGCAAATACCTGTGATCGAAATTTTTATAACACTTTAATTAGCAATTTCACTGATTATAAAAATATTCAATTAAATACAAACCATAGTTTTCATAAAGAGTAAACTTTATGTTATATTTTAAAGACTAGAATCTAGTGCATTTAATATGTAAATATTTATCTTTAATTATGAATAAAAGAAAAGTTTAAATACACACAATTTACATAGGTGCAAGCTGTGTGTACGCTTAGCATGTCTAATTAAAATCTTGTTGCCTTTATCATATGGAGACAAAATCTGGACAGTCTATTAGCGTAGATATATACGTTTTATCAAGTGTTTTCTAACTTCCATTCGATCTCACTACTTACCTAAGGCCTTCAAATTTCCTCTCGTAGCCCAGAGATCTTTGATGCTAGGTTCCGTTTTGAATTCTCTCGCGATCATTGCCTGTAGTCCGTCTAATTCAGCCTGCACTCTTTCTTTGGACAGACCTCGCAACTGCTGCAGTACTTCTGAAGCCTCATCGGTTTTACCTAAAGATAATTATAGTCTTTATACTCGCTAATATTGGAATTTCTTTGTAAAAATAGTGCTTTAAATGTCGTATCTTACTTATTTTGAAGGGTGAATATTAACAACTGAGTAGTATTCATTCTATCATCTGTATTTCATTGAAAACGAATAAAAAAGTTTATTTTCAGACTATCAAAAAGGTGCCGATTTTTTTGATACAAATATTATAAGTTAGATTTAAATGCATACCTTTATATACTAAAAAGAATGGTGTCTCCGGGATGAGCCACGTGAACGGTATGTAGAAAAGAGATAGGATACCACCGGTTGCTGTAAGACCCCAATATGTTGAAAAGGGACCAATGGCATATGCTAACAGGAATCCCACGTTGATGAAAAGCAAAAAAAGAGCACTCAACGCACCACGGATTTTATCCTAAAACCAAAAAAAGTTAAGAAATATACATGTATATGTTTGTACAATTAAATTGCAAGATGAAGAAACATTGAGGCGTCACTGTTGTCTACTTGCATTGAAATATTATTAAAATGAATCATAACATATAGATAGGCATACATTTTTGTAAAGATTTTTTTAAGTCGTACCTATTTATATTATATTGAGCGTAACTCGGGAAAATACATAACAAATACTAAATATAAAAGTAAAATAAACATTTGGGTACTAAAATTAAACGTTTAAATTTTAAAAACTCATATAAAAGTTGATTTACCTCAGCAATTTCGCCGATGTATAACGGCACAGTGGCAAACTGCATACCTGTGGCACAGCCCCACATAACTCTCGCAGCATACAGTGTCGGCAGGTCCGTGGCTACGCCAGCCAACAACCAACCCAAAAGCAGAGGGATATTGGAGCCCATAATTATCCATCGACGACCGACACGATTGGATAGAGGAACCGTTATTAAAGGACCTGAAATGTTAACAGAGTAGCTGTTGATGTAAATGAGAAGTCCAGATAGTTTTTCAGTTAGTTTATATCAATTAATATAGACAGCTTTATTTATGATTCGATTTTAAGCAGAATAATAGCACGAGCAATGACATTCTATATCTAAGGGTAAAATCTATAAGCCTAGATCTTTCTTGAAAAGACAAAAGAAAAAAACGTAAGTTTTTTTAACACTAACCAATCAGGTTTCACTTGCAAAGGGCAACCTTCGATGACACGCTTAGTGCTTTCTCCACAGTAACTTTACTTTTTAATTATTATTACATTCATTTTTACATAACATATACATACGCACATAAAACATAATATAACAAATTGAGACAATTCTTCGGATTGATACTACTGATTTAAAGAATACCAGAAATAGTATTTTTACTGTTTCGCTGTGTAAATGAGGATACCGTAGGCTTATTAAATTATACTATACCGCTTAAAGCGTGGTTGTCTATAGTCGGCGATGGTTTCTTGCAACAGGAGACCCGACAGTTGCGTTGTCCTCTATATGGATAGTAAAAAGGTTATTATATTTTGTAGGATATAAACTGACCTAGCAATCCACCGAGTACCAATAGAGAGCCGATCCAATTCTCTTCTTGCAATGTCGGTTCCCTGGGGAGAGGTGAGTTTTCAGAGCGTAATTGCGGGAAGACAGGAGACGTCCAGCCCATTGACATACCCGTACACAAGCTGCCATAGCTCGCTGTAATATTCAACGATAAACAGAAATGTTAATCAAATATAAAATCAAATATCTCATTGTTTTATTCAAAACTCTTTCGAAACGACTAGAACAATTTTTATGATATTTTATATATATATGTGGTAGGTTTAAGGATCGGTAAACTTGTATTGTACCTGTAAATGTGGCACAACCCAATCTTTTTGTTTTTAAAAAAACCACAACTCCCAATTTTTAATAGTGGTATTAGTACTTTAATATTGTATCATCATCATCAGCCTATTCAAGTCCACTGTTATATAAATATTAATATTGTATACCTACCATTAAACGTCTGAAATATTATTACAGCAAACGTGAATTTTTTATTTTAAAAACACGAAAAAGTCTAATTTTTTCCAAATAGCTAGTAGGTACCTAAGTTACTGTGTCTATTTTAAATTTCTTACCGAAATCGTTAAACTTTACAAAATTTATTACAAGACATATATCATGAATTATTTTGCAAGAACGATTTTATATTACATTAAAACAAATTTATTTATTCCATTTAATATCAGAAATATATATTATTAAATACGCCATGAATATTAGTCTTAAGAACGTACTTATTAATAATAACTACCACTTACATATACAAAACGATTCTAGAATAATTTACTCATACATAATTGTCTTAAATGATTAGACTTGTCACATATAAGATTAATTGTAAGGATTAAAACAATGTATTAATATAATTGAACAATTATTTATTGTATATTTTATAAACTATAAACCTTTATTTAAAATTATGTTATTTAATTTTCCATAGATTAATTCAAATTAAAGATTATTTTTAAGTCAATATCAAGACAAATCTGTGGCAGGTTATGACGAAACCCATAATTTCTTTAACAATTATTGTATATTATATAAAATAAAATGAAAATTAATTTATTACATACGAGAATCTAACAAAATTCAGGTTTATTTTATTTAAGATTTTATATATGCGATAATGTTAACCTAATTCGTACATATAAATTTATATAATAATATCATTAATTTTTTATTTCAAATTAATGTCAACACATTTTGCTCTATTTTAACGAAAGGAGTTCCCACAACTCCTTTTAAAATTATCGTCAAAAATATAAAAATTACATTAAATAAATGTAAATAAATTCATTACATACTGGTGTCTAATAAAATCCAGGTTAGCTTTATTTTAGGTAGGTATAGTACTAATAGTAAGAACTAAAGATTTCTAAGGGAACTAAAGAAGTCGTGATATTTATTAAACATTAACTACCTAGTTGGCCTTCATAAATAATTCTGCACACAGTTAAACTGACAACTAAGATTTGAATTCTTGAATATATACTACCGTTTCCTATAATTATAAAATAATTTAATATTTAAATTTAGGTATTATAAAGCCTTATTTTTAATAGCCCAAAAATAAATTTAATATTTTCTTGATATTATTAAACTTATAATCTTATTTTTCGAACAAAAAATTAATACTCGATGTACGGTATTTATTTACGTTTCAATTAAAAATTTTGTACCAATTTAAACAAGGATTGCTTAGGCACTTGAAATAAATAAAATAGGATTTTTAGTATAAAATATTTGATATATATAATATAGTTATTACCATTTTAAAAAATATATGTCTAATATTCATCTTTGTAGAAAATAAATAATATTGTTTGGGTAAAAACTCGAATCTTTTTTTAAAATTTAAAGCTCTATTAGTTAACAAATCTCTTTCTAAGGAAAAACTACTTATTTATCATATTATCCTTTGAAAAAAAAGCCAAAAACGTAAAAAACCATATGAATAAAATCAAGAAATTCAAGTTCTGCATATAAACAACTGTACCCAGCCATCAAGTGTAATGCGTGGGAAAAACCGTAATCTCATGCAGCGTAAGTAATGCATTCTTTTGAGAATGTGTAAATATCTTTTAGTTTTTTACTTACGCCTTTAAACTGTTCCATTTAATTCTAAGGTAAATACACAAACAGTTTTACCTTTATGAAACAAATGATATAACTTAATTATTCACCGTAAAGGCATCTAGCGAACAAAGAAATCAAAAACATTACCAAAAGACGCTGCCAAATATTGGCGCCATTTGAATTTTAAATCCGCTATAAAATTATCAAACATCACAACTTTGTTTCTTTACAATTTATATTTATTATATATCGACGCGAACGTGTGCTCGACAGACCATTGCCTTCAACTCTGGATCATAGACCTTGCGCTACCAGTTACCCTTCACTAATAATTGAATAAAACAAATGAGTGGACAAAAAATTAATTGCTGATGTTTTAGACTGTCCCTTATGCGATCAAAGTCAAGGTCGCTCAAGGCTGAACGAGAAAGGTAATTGCGATGGTTATATTTGGCGGTGTTAGATTATACTTGCAGTTACTATAGACAAAAGATGTTATGACGTCATAATTATTGTATACAATCGAGGATTTAATACCTATGTAACTTATAATATAAATTGCCTATTAAATTTGCTAATAATTATATATATTAGCCATATAAAGTGTGATAGATTAGATTAGATATTTTTAATAATATTTTTTTATAATTGCTCAAACGGATATAACGGACAACAGAGCAGGTGGATCTGCTACATAGTAAGAGCACACCACCGCCCATAGACAACCGCGATTTGGTTGTGATGCCGGCCTTTTACGCCATTTAGGTAAGCGGCTTTTTTAAGGGCCTTTAATATACCCATTCATTCTTTCTTTTTGAAAACAGTACAAGTACTGTTTCTCGCTGAGTATTCTGTATAATTTATTTCTTAATTAAATTCTGTAATATTAGCAAATAGGGACAATTACTACGTGAGAAGATATTACATTGTAAACATATAATGCAAGTAAAACAAAAACTTCACTTACAAAATAATACAATTTAAACCAACGTCCAGAAGATAATCAAAATTGTCTTTTGTTTTTTTTTTCGTTTTATCTGCAAAGTTTTAAATAGGGGTGGTTTTTTCAACGAGGGGTTGACGCGTTTATTGTAACAGGAATCCAATTAGTGGCAACCTACGCCTCGCTGCGGTGAAAATATTATACCGCGAAATTTTCCCTCTGAGACGAGGACGCCATTTTGAAATTTTTCTTTCTTTTTGACAACGTGATGTTAGTTACGAAAATGGCGGTTCAGGCTTTTTTTAACTAAGTAAATATTAAAAATCAGAATCATTATTATAATAGATATTTATTGAAGTGCAATAAAGTATTAACCAGCCGAAATATACAAATTTTTAAATTATATTTTCTATAATATTGGTGGCAAACGAGCAGGAAGCTCACTTAGGATAAGCTGTCCTCTGTCCATGGGCACTCCTATCCCTTGAAGTGTCACGGGGGCGTTGTCGGTCTTTATGGTATATGTACCTACGCTCTTTATTTGAAAGTCGTATTGCTGGCAAGCTGATTCCATAAAGTGGTGGTGCGTAGCACAAAATGCCTTAAATAACGCTCAGTTGTAGAACGACCAACATCGAGGTGATAACGAAGTCTACAATGATTCTTTTTTTTATTATATAACGGACAACGGAGCAGCTGGGTCTCCTATATGGTAAAATAACACCGCCGCTCATCAGCAACCCTGCCACAGTCCACGCTTTGGTTGTGCTGCCGGCTTTTTACGCCACTTAAGCGGCACTTTTAGGGGCCTCTGATATCCTCACTCACACAAACACAGTACAAGTACCGTTTCACGTTGAGTATTCTGAGCCTGTGGTATCACTTCGGACGTGCCGGTCCAATTAGTGCGTCAGCATAAGCTTCAGATCCGCTGTCCCACGGGTGATATTATTTTTTTTATTCATAATAAACCTAATAAATATTATACTTACATTTATTTAATTTCGTTATCTAAAACAAAGACACATATCTAGAAAAAGGTATCCCAGACAAAATGTATTTAATTGTTAAATCACAAACAACCACCCCACAAACAAATCGTTTTAACGATTTCCGGATAGACTCGCCTTTTTTCTCACTTCGATGGGATCTTCTCTTTTTTCTGTCCGTGCACAATATCCAATAAGGGTTATCATACACAATATGTATTTAGATTCTTTTAGAAAATAACAATAATTTCAAAATGATATCCAAAAGGTAATAAGACTGCTTTGTATAAATTTTACTCAGCGAAGTACATATGGATAATTGTATAATTTTTAGATATATTCTAAAAATATTAAAATATTAGTAAGATCATACTGCTGATATTATCAGTAATAGATCATTATAAAAACTTTTGTAACAATACAAATTAAATTATTGTGTTTAAATATTTAAAGAAAAGCATATTTATTACTAATTTCTTTAACCATATACCATATAAATTATAAAACATACAGATATTGTATGAACCATAAACCATAGTAATAAGTTCACGTAAAGGATTGTGCTACGAGGCAACCTAGACTATGAAAAAGTATCTATTATGACCAATAAGAAACGAAATGATGGTATAAATTATCTATTATTTTTTATTCCATAGCGGTCAACGGAGCAGGTGGGTCTCTTATGATACGAGAACATCGCCAACTATGAACAACCGCGCCAAAGTCGCGCATTGAAGCGGCACTTTTAAGGGCATATCGGAGACCTTTCACTCTGCGAAACACAGTATAAGTACCGTTTCACGCTGAGTATTCTGTGAGCACTTGGTATCACTTCGTACGAGCCGGCCCAATTAGTTCGTCCGCATATGCTTCAGCATGGCTCTCCCACGGTTGCATTATCTATTGTTAGATTTGAACACGTTCATGGCTGTCCTAACACCTCTGAATTCGTTGCGCGATGCCGGGATCAATTAAAAAAAATAGGAGGTATCGAATCAATTTATATGGTTGTCAACAAGCGATCTGTTTGCCTCCACAGATGGCGCAGAGAATTGTCATTCGGGCCCCTAATTAATTCCATTTGTAAACATGTGGTGGGAGCTTTAATTGGATCTATTATTGCGTTGTAATTAGTTTTAGATGTATTGGTTTTAAGTGGATCTCTAGTTTTATAGTGCTTTCTCTTAACTGACACATTTCTAATATTTTAAGGTTAAGAAAGAGACAACAACCATGAATTGAATATATTTATGCATTTATAATGTTCTGTGTTTCGCAGAGTGAGTAAAACGACGTAAAAACCTGGGTACACAAACAATGCGCGGACTGTGGAGCGATTTTACATGGCGGTATTCTCTTACCATATAGGTGACCTGCCTGCTAAGTTGTCAGCTATATCATAATAAAATACTTGTCTTTTTGCTTCGGCTTTAAAAAAGTCTACGCATAAGTAACGCCAATATTCGATAATTCTTAAAAGATATTTTTTCTTGTTTAAATGGGTAGGTGATATAGTTATGTAAAAAAAAACTCTCTGTATCAGAGAAATCAATAGAAATATCTATTATACATTATTATTAAAAGATATAGACGATGTTATTAAACAATGATTTAACGCACTGACAAGTAATTAACGCAACACATCGCTTTTTGATACCCAGAAAATGAAACTGTCATCAAATCATTGACTGATTTTTCAAAGCCCTACGCAATAAGTTAGTAATCTGTTAGGCGTGACATTCAATTCCCATTTTAAATAATAATAAGCCGTCAAAGCGATCCAGAAATAGTTAAGTTTAGCAATTAGTTAGTCAAGTTGGCGTTCAATTAAGAGATGGCGACAATTGACAAATGTGCTCTGCGCCGCGCGATACATACAATTAGCCGAGGAATTTCGTGAACGCAGTGTTAGCGTTGTCAATGCAAACGTCACTGTCATAATTTGGCGGGAAATGAACTTTTCCTTCATTGGCTTAGAGATGATTTTCCCTGTGTATTGCTTCCGGATTGTTTGCTTTACGAGGGGAGTATTTGAAGAGGACTTTGTCTGGCCGGCGATAAATCATTTGGGCCTGTCACGTGTCTCGTTGGTGCTGTGTGACAAATTACCTCCGCACCACCTATGCGTAATCTGAGAACTTAATTTTCACTAATTATTTGATTATCTATCCTTAAATACCTTAATACTGAATTGATCAAAGAAAAGAAAAGTTAGAATCTAGTCGAGGTTAAAAACTAATTAATTAATTCCAAATCAAAAAATATAAAGCCTATGTCGTTCCAATAGATTTTATACAGTATCAATTTAAAATATAAAAAATATAATTTAAAAGGTATAGTTCTTGATATATAGTTCTAGTTTTTATAATACAATATATATAATATTATTTACAGTTTTTTAAAGAACGTACATTAGATACCTACTGTAATAACTATTATATGAACATTTTACGTTTTATTTCATCTGTGTGGCGCAATGAATATCCATGTAATATCCAAATCATGTAAATACAAATACTGTACCTACTACATGTAATAATAAATATCGTTCCAAAAGAGTTTACAGGTAATTATTAAAATAGTATTTTTTTTAATAAATGTTTCAACCAACCACAATATGTTGTTTACATAAATCACAAACTTCAAAGCTAAGAAACAGCGGAATAATAATCCGATTTGAATTCCATGTGTCGACTAATATAATGTCCTGTCTCGATTCATCTCAAACGGCCAACGATATTATTAATTATAATTTAAAAATAATTAATTGTTTTTGTCACGTTTGTCATGCTTGGTTTGAACACAAATCTTCTCGAATAATTAAATCTTATTTATACTAATATTATGGAAGAAAAGTGTCGGCTCGTTCGAAGTGATACCATGAGCTCACAGAATACTCAGCGTGAAACGGTACTTTTACTGTGTTTCGCAAAAGTTGTTAAAAGTGCCACTTAAGTCTAAAGGTCTAAAAAGTCGGCAACACAACCAATGCGCGGACTGCGCCATGGTTGTTCATGGGTGGTGGTGTTCTCTTACCATATAGGACATCCGCCTGCTCCGTTTTCCGCTATAGAAAAAAAAATGTGATACGTTGTAGATGCAATCTCTGGATTTTATGAACCGATCTTGAGTAATATATACTAAACAATAATAATAATATAAATTTATTCCTTTTTTCCGAAAAAAATGCGTGTGCGTTCTGTCAAGACCTCTTTCAACAATTTCCACTGTTACCTGTCCTGGGCATTTCTTCTCTAGTTTGGACCTGCTGTCTACATTAGCTGATATTCCCATTTAGCATTCAGTCTTCGTCGGTTTCTTTGAAAGAAACCGAGAACGATAAACTATATATTAAACCTAAAAAAGAAAAGGCTCTTTCGTGGTAGTCAGATTTACAAAGTCGAAGACAAAACTGTCAAATGACGTTTCTTACGATTAATCCCGTACAAATGTCAGATATAGGATTAAGTTCAATAGGAAACTTGATAATGCATATAAAAATAGATATTACAGCACATATCTAATTTGAAAATAACGTTTGCTGGATCAGATTACATGCCACGACAGAATCGCTTTTAATACAAATTTTCACACTGTATACAATTACATCCAACTTAAAAAAAAGGATGGTTTTTATATCAATTTATAATTGCAATATTATTTGTTTATTAATAAAGAGCTTCTCCATTAGTTCGAGAATATATATGTGATTCAAAGTTTATCTGATCTTCCATTGTCATATCGTTTACACAAAATATCTTTTCTTGATTTGAAACTGTATTTACAGTTTCATTCTACATATTTATGTTGAACGAATTTATTTTTAAATAAGCAAGCGTTAAACGTGTTTTGCTTTCACGGTTTACAAAATTATCTAATTAGTGAAATTCTTATATTTCTTGTTACACCAGAAAATTCATTACAGATATAGCGCCGTTGAAAATTATAGAGCAAATATACCTTATGGTACTTATTTACACGCGGCGATTTAGTTCATTTTCAGATTAGTCAGTCTTAAAAACAATTAAATTGATTTTAATGTTACATCACAGGCTTTCGTTTTATTCAAACTTAAATTCAAATTCATAGATAGTCTTTTAATTTTTGTGAATCGAGATCAAAATTAATTAGTATTTTTAGTATTGACTTGGTGAAAATATTTTTTAAAATATATTTTCTGATAAAAGTAAATAGATAATATTTGGCTTCTAAAGCCTTCTTTATTTTTCATTTTTCATAGCACACTCGTTACAAACAGGATTTATGGAAGAAATATAAGACAAGAAAAATTTCCAGAGGTCAAGTTGCCACGATAATCATTTGTCTATAAATTATAAAACTAGCTGAATACGGGTAAAATTTTAAATTTCAAATGGGAAAAAGGTGAAAGTCTGAGTTATTTAAATAGCAACAACCAAATTTAAATTGGCTTGTCTGATTCCGTCATCGTTTCATGAAACTTTTTAATTAATTTCCCAACTGGCACAAACTTTATGCTCTGACGTGTTTATTAATTATTGAAAACTTTGTTTACCTCGGATTTTTCATCTTTCAGGTGGTAATTACGGACGCGCCGCATTAATATTTGCATGACTTCTTTAGATTTTCTCACACAACACAATATTCTAAAGGTATGTAATAAATATATTTTCCTTTTTATTATATTTTATAACACATAGAAGGCGTAACAATTTCACTTTTTGACTATGAATTGTCTAATTACAAAAGAAATAAATGACGAACTAATAAACGATAAACCGAAAACGAAATAGTTTTATCTTACGATATAAAACTCATATTTATTAAGTTATTTTTAAAATTGAATTAATATTTAAATATTATAATAATTATAATATAGTTAATAATAATTTTTATATATTAAGTTTTTCTTACTAACAAAACAATTGATCAAAAATAAGATAATAATACCATAAATCTTAAAACAATTACAAATTATTTTCAAATTATTTTTATTCTAATGAGAGAAATTCCTCCTTAGTAACCACAGGAAAATTTTCTGCCACAAAACATGACTATTTTAGACCCCTGGATCCTTTCTGAAGTGAGTTGACGAAGTGGATACAAAGCTTACCAGTCGCGGAACCAATCACTGATTGACGAGACGGAATGTAGTTTTTGTCAAATTTAGACGCTTATACGGGTTGAAATGTTTTGCATTATGTCTACAGAAGTCATACTTTTAGCATTAAACATATAATCCATTTTCACAAGACGAATTAAAGCGCAAACATAAGGCGCATGCGCCTCTTTCTACAATTTACAACTCATCTAACATTAACTTATAGATAAACTGGGAACACGGTGTTTATGGCTTTTAAATCGGTAAATCTTACTATTTATAATGGCTCAAATGATAATGTGATTGTGGTTTCACTTTCAATGCGTGTTAACACAAGTTTGAATGCCTACCCAAAGCAAATTACCTATAATATCTAAATATATTCACCCGTAAGAGAGCCATGCTGAAGCTCGGGTCGTCCGAAGTGATACCACGAGCTCACAGAATACTCAGCGTGATACGGTACTTGTACTGTGTTTCGCAGAGTGAGTGAGTATATCGGAACCCCTTAAAACTGCCACTTAAGTGGAGTAAAGAACGGCAACACAACCAATGGCGCGGTTGTTTATGGGCGGTGGGGTTTTCATTCTATACCTATAGGAGACGCTATCATCATATACATATATATATATATCATGATAAATATATATA
>DWCF01002890.1:0-21886 GCA_018230265.1 Delias oraia | reverse complement strand
ACAATTCTCTCTCGTACTTATTTCTATTTATTTGTTCTAGAGGAATACATTGTAAGCATATATTACATATTGTAAGTCTTTATATAGGAGAAAAATTATTACACATTTATGTATGAGAATACAAAATTGAAACACTAATTATAATATTATTAATTGTGGTGTGTAAGACTCGGATTATTTCTCAAATAAAAGTTAGTTTTTGTGTAATTTAAGTATCGCTTTACATAAAGTAACAAAGTTAAATATGAAGTAATTTTGTAAAAATTTTAAGAAAAGCAATATCAAATTTATAAAACAATTTGATCAAAGAAATATATTTCACCTTAACAAAAAATATTTTTACATTTTCTCCTTATAAAATATAAAATACAAATTTTCAGTTAAAATTACATAAATAATGTATATTCGATTTCTTTAATAGGTTGATACTTTAATCATAAGAGATACAGAAAAGGCTACATATCACATATCGCAAATAAATAAATACCGTAGTCTGAAGAGAATCGATAATTATTATCGGAATGTCTTCATCCCACGCCGATCTTACCACACACGATCAAATTCTTATGATACATATAACAATATTCAATAAAGCAATATCAGAATAACCAGTCTTGGCAAGGGTAGCATTCCTGTCATTTAATTAATTGAATATGCTAGGTTTTCATACTTAAGTCCTTGAGAAATATTACATATTCGAGTATGTATCATTTATTGTTTAGTATTTACTTTATTTTTCCTAAAAAATTTCCTAATCATAAGTGGTAACATTGTTTTTTATAATATAGAGGACAATGGTGGGTCTCCTATATGGTAAGAGAACACCGCCACCCGTGGACAATCGCGCTATAGTCCGCGCATTGGTTGTGTTGCCGGCTTTTTATGCCACTTCAGTGGCATTTTTAAGGGCCTCCAATATCCTTACTCACTCAGCGAAACATATTACAAGTACCGCTTCACGTTTAACATTGTGTGAGGCAGTGGTATAACTTCGGACGAGCCGCCCCATTTAGCGCGTCCTCTAAAGCATATACGGACGCACTTAATGGGCTCTAATTATATACCTGAATATGAATCTAATTTAAAGTCACTTACAAACACTTTAAGAAAAACTTTACTTTTAGTTGTATAAGATGATGAGTGGAACAAACTAATATATTTTGATATCTATTTATAATTTACAAAAATATTACATTACGTGCAAACCGTTACTAATTTATATTTATTAAGTTTTATAAGTATTAAGTTGAAACAATGGCACATTAATTAAAGTGTTAAGAAAATCTTTAAAGGAAGAATTAGTCGTAGTTAACTGTAGCGGCTCGTAGCTGAAGGCCTCTCAGCGTAACGAATGCCTAACGACGAAGACGCTTAAGACGCGAGCACTCCAGCAAACCCCGTTTATCTAGTTTCTTTTAATCCTGAGTTTATTTTTTCTAACAACATAACTGCAGCAATGTATTTAATTATGTATGTAAGTAGTAATCATATTCATAATTATAAATTATAATATGTTACTAAATTCAATATTTTTTAATTTTTATTTTAATTTTACACTATATTGGCATTAACACAGACGCTAACAGCTAATAGAATCTTAAAATGTTCAATAATTTTTCATTTTATTCCATTCCATTTATTGAAAAGGAAATTTTTTTAAATTATAATTGGAATGCTATCCATATAAGGAAAAATTTAAAGAGGCTAGACGTAACATGTCCTGCCACCATGTCATACGTGAGTGGTCAAGTATAAATAATGTACAGAAATTGACCAGACTTGCTGGTTAGTGACAAACTTCACAAGAACAGTGGTATTGACAGAAAATCATGCACAGACTTTATCAATAAATAATGGAGGATGACAGCTAAATTTAGAAAAGTGGAGATAAATAAAATCCATAAAGATTCACAGCATCATTGGATAATGGAGAGTTGTAATTAAACATTACATAACAATTAATAGAGCTTAAGTTTTTAAATAAGGCAGGAAAATCCACCAATAAACTAACATGCCTCCCCGAAAGAAGCGTTATCTTACTTATTTCGCTCGAACGTTACAGGCTATTCCTTTTGATGAGTATTATGTAACAAGATAGTAGCCATCACGAATTAAGCCATGAAAGCCCACTAGCGCTGGATTATTCTTGATGAAAATAGCTATGTATAATGTTGCTAATTTTCGACCTGTTTCATAATAATGGTATTATCTGCATCATTTTCGTTATGTTTAGCATAAAGTGATGTAAAATAGTAAACTCGATTGCTACTATTTGGTAG
Organism: Delias oraia; assembly: GCA_018230265.1. Classification (NCBI taxonomy): domain Eukaryota; kingdom Metazoa; phylum Arthropoda; class Insecta; order Lepidoptera; family Pieridae; genus Delias; species Delias oraia. The sequence continues at coordinate 19,607 of DWCF01002890.1, read as the reverse complement.
CTAAATGAACCAACCCCGCACTAGAACCCTTCTAAATTCTTTTATGGTAGTATATATTAACCGACCATACTTGTTTATTGAGAAACTGGTACAACTTAATCTTCATACTTGTTAAAATACTAATAGGAATCATCCCGCCATTCTGTGACCTTTCAAAACTTAAAATGTTAGAACTAAAACGACAACCTTAAAGTTTATTGTTATATAAATGTAGAAATACGCTACTTAGATAGCATTTAAAAAGATATTGATACAAATTCAGTTTTTAATTAAATATATGAATTTGTGGTCTATGCTTTTCTATTCTCTGTTTGATGCAATAAGCTTGTTAAGAATCCTACAACTTAGAATGAAAATATATAGGTTAGCTTTATATAAGGCTACAGATAAGCTATGAAGCGCTAATGGCTATTTTATGTTTGCCGCTTCTGATGAACGCTTAAACGCTGCAATGTTTTTGTTTCAGTTCACTTTACTCATCGCTTATCCATTACCAATGAAGCATTGACATTTTTTATTTCCGAAATAAAAACAGACACTTATTTTTTGTATGAATGGCTTTGGTAGAGAATTTCAGTAGAAATCACTCCAAAATCAATCAATTACGTCAAACATTCATTATAGAATGACCAGGAGTTCGTTTCCAAATTTTGTTAATAAATTAAATAGTTATACATTTTCTAACATTACATTAGCACACTATATAATATTTTTTTTTATTTTATGTTAAATAAGAGAGATCTGATTATTCAACCATAGGTCTATATTTTCTCTACGGAAATCTAGGGACAAAGTATTTTCACTTCAGGTAATAAATTCAAAAAACAATGTTTACTAAAAATAATCATTAATAATGAAATAAAAACGTTTTGAAATATAATATTTTAATATATTATTTAGTAATGGAGTTATTACAATTTTTCTATAAAATGTGTGGCAAATATGTTTTTGATATACAGATAACATAATACTTCATTTTAAAATAACACAGATTCACTTAACGAATATGTTTATCTGTGTAGACGTAATCTCCAGAACAATTTTCATTCGGTTTTTATCTCTTTACTAAGTTATTTATAATATGCTGAAGATTTCAAATAGAATAAGTTACTAAAATAAATAATAAACACATAGAGTAGTGTAATAAGGAAACGTAATTACATCACATACCCTGCTAGTTCATGACGAAAGAAATAAAAGAAAGGGTTTCTATATTAATTTTACATTTACAACATGTGCAACTAATTTCTTGTTTCTACTAGACTTTATTTACAGCGCGAATGAGCCGCTTTCAGTTGAAGAGATCTATCACACTGACGGTTTATTTTTCAAAGTGAAAATGCTTAAGTCAACACCATACGAGCTACTGTTTTTGGGGACCAAAGAAATAAAGAATTGTGAAAATAATTATTAGACAGAGTGAAAAGAATGAAGACATACGAACACGCGAGCGTATTTTTTTGTTTCACGCTCACATTTAAAATATCATTTCTTTACGAAAAATTCTACTATAAATATAAGGACTGTAGTTATTATATTTAAGACTGTACAAATGTGTTTTTAAGTATATACAATTATTAGTACAACGTTATTTTATTAAAAAGCAGGAGGGTCACCTAGGGCAAGAGATCCTCCGCCCATGGACAGTTCTAGGGCCTTTCAGGCCTTTCAATGCATAAAAAATATCATTTTGTAGTAGCTTAGTACTTTTTCCAGTTATTGGGTATCTTGCACATATTAATATTTTATCGTAATTAAAAATAAAACCTAATTATCGTTTTAAGATAAAGTACAAATTTATATGATTTTGGGTGTGTGTTGTACACACATAGTGTAATAATTTTATAAAATAAAGCCGCTACCGTTTGAAGCTAACTGTGTGGTGGCGTTACAAAAACTTCTTTTTGAAATCGGCCGACATTGAATAAGGCGTAGCTGAAAACTCCAGACGCTGCAATTTGTTCCGTCCGGCGGTACTGTAACTGAGATTTATAGCACACCTGCCAGAAAATAGCCTTTCTACAATATAGACGAAGAAGTGACAAAGGCTCATTTTATAGCGACTAACACGATAAAACAATTTCCAATCCTTTTTTCCTATACAACAATCCTATGGGTTCTTCAAAATATTCTTTTCTTAGCAAATGCATTTATAAACAAGTTAAATAATTATTTGTCCACGGGCTGAGAACTACTTACCCTAGGTAAAGCTTCTGCTAGGTTCCTTCCTATTTTCATTAATAAATTATAAAAGAGATCATAGTTGCTTTGTTCTATTTGAGTGATATTAATCTAAGACTTGGATCTGAAACGTGGTCGCTTACGATGGGTCTAATAGAGAAGCTCAGAGTCACTCAGCGAGCTATGGAGACGGCAATGCTTGGAGTCTCGCTATGAGATAAAATTAGAAATGAGGTTAACCGCAGCCGAACCAAAGAAACCGACATTGTCTGTCGTATAAATAAGTTGAAGTGGCAATGGGCTGACCACATCGCTCAACGAACCGACAACCGATGGCGAAAAATGGTTCTCGAGTGGCGACCGCGTACCGGAAAACGCACAGTGGGATGTCACGCCACGCGATGGAACGACGATCTCACGAAGGTCGCGGTCAACCGCTGGACCCCGATCGCTCACGTAACAGGCATCTTTGGGGGAGACCTATGTCCAGCAGTGGACTTGAATAGGCTGATGATGATGATGAATCTCAGACTTATTTTCACACTGATATTTATTCTTTGTCTTACCTTTTCATATAAGAATGCTTAATTTTTAAAATTAAATTAATTAAAACAAAAACAATATGCAAAAACATCGATTACATAGGACGGCTAATTGGCAAATGTTTGTGATAGGAAGCTTTATAATGTTTTTCAGTTTCTTTCTTTGAGAAAAGCTTGAAAATTATAACTTATCTGTACTATAAACACCTACACAAATACTATTTATGATGAATTCAATATTTGTTTGATAATAAAAAATATAATATTTACAAAATTAAATATATTATGGGATTTTCAAAATGAATAAATTAAGATTTATATATATTATTCCAAAGAAATACTTTAATTACCAATATGCATATGGATAATAATTAAAATTATTGATGATTTTATTATTTGTTTGCTTCTAAATATAATAAGTAGAACCTGAATCTGAAAAGAATCTTTAATAATAAATTTTATATTTTATAATCACATTATGCGTAGTGGCTGTATGCGTTCAAAGTCAAAATCTAGAGATAGCGATACAGATAAGAGATAATACAGATGATAATGTGGTAAGTAATTTAGGATTTCAATATCCATATATTATGTTAATGTACGTTTATTAATAAGCGTTTTATATATAGAGTTATTGCTGTTTGTATTCTGTGACTGTACGCTTGGGTGCCTCAGTCTGCAATTATTATTCGTAATCAATAACAGTTTGAAATGTGTCACGCGAAACATTGCGTGACTTTGTCACTTATATTCGAGTAACATTTCAGTCTGCCTATTCCTTTGCTGAATAGTCTAGATAGTTTCGTTCAAATGAGTCATTTTTTAGCAAATTTTACTTAAACTAATGCCGTCTTAACTAAACTTAAGAAGAAAATTTTATACAAAATAAGTTTATGCGATTTAAGCGAATTCCCGCATTACGATATATCGTGGGAATTATTTATATTCTTTGTTTATATATTTAATATAAGAGGTGATATATTCTTTTTATATTTTTAACTACTGACAGAAACGATCTTACTGAATATTCTTTAAAAACTTTAAAACGTATCCGAATACGCTTACATGTGTCTTGAAATACAGCCAAAGATAGCGACATAGTTTGCTAACCGAGTACGGCCATAAAGGTTAAGTTACACTGTGTCCCCGTTATCCACTTATTTGTATATTCATACCTTGCACTAAACAACGGGTATTTTAAAATATTTTTATGAAAAAATATTAGGTCAAGTGTTGTGTAGTTAATGTTCTGTTGAGTTGGGAGCAGTGTAAATATTTTATTTGCGTCGTAAGCACTTCAAGCTCCAATTACGATTACATTATATGATTTTATTTACATAATTTATATTTTTTTCTTGCCGATTTATAATATGTTTAAGTTTATTCATATTTTCGTATCATGAAAACACAAATATCTAAATAACCATTAACACTATGCTAAAATTATATAGTTGAGCATACACCAGGAATTGGAGGAAATATATAATGAATTTACATATAAATAAATTAATCGTGGGAAATCCATGTCTAAGCATCATCATCATCATCATTTCAGCCGTTAGACGTCTACTGCTGGACATAGGCCTCCCCTTTGGACCTCCATACATATCTGTCGGAGGCGACGTGCATCCAGCGTCTTCCGGCGACCTTTATAAGGTGGTCTGTCCTATTTGTAGGTGGACGTCCGGTTTGGTTTGTTTTATTTTGGTTCGTCCGAAGTGATAAAACGGCCTCTCAGTATACCAGCGTACTGTTGTACTTTTTAGCTAAGTGGGTAGGGATATCGGAGGTTCTTGAAATTAAACAGCTTAAGCGGCGAAAAAAGTCGGCAACGCAGACAAATCGCGGATTGTGGCGTGGCTGCCTATGAGCGGTGGTGATCTCTTACCATTGAGAAGACCCGCCTGTTCTGTTGCCATGAAAAAAATCCTTTTATCTTCTTTCATGGGATCAAGCATTATTTCAACAACTTATAATATACGACAATATACATTATTCTAATTTCTTCGATAACATATTCTTTACTTTTTATTTATTACACAAATTCTAAAACAATATTATTTAAGACCGAACCATGTTAGCTGGCTCAACAATAATAGATAATAAAATATGGAATTTCGTTTACTTTGTGTCTATACTGTTAAGTTTTTGTGAATGCAGCTTAATATGGAAATTCTTGTTGCGTGATTAGGTCGCGTTTTTTTTTCATGTAGATCTGTATCGTAAAACGAGATGTAAGTTATTTGCCCATTCTGATAAAAACCAAATTTTCCCCACAATCTTTGATCGCTTAATCAAACCTTACTTTGTACCTATTTCCCTTTGCTTTCATTATTTGAATAGTCACCATTAATTTTATGTGAAAGGGGAGCGACGAAGCACCGTAGAGCACTGTGTTAATTATGATTCTGAAGATGTTTCTTGAAGGTCTGTGGATGCTTTGTTTCGAAATTATTATTACTTCCATTTAAAAGTTAATTTATCTCGACAATTAAAAATCGCTTCTTTTTGAACGTTAGTAGAGAATTACCTAATTCATAATAAATATATATTTATAAGTTATTATTTATCTATTGTGTTTGATTAGATGAGACTGAGATTCCATTTTGTATCCATTCATAATATATGTTTAAAGAAAAAAATCAGAGAAGTAAGAAGTCCTAATCCCCAAATATCCCATTTTTTAGAACACATATCCCAATGGACTCATTCGTTTTACTTATATCGACCGCCTGCTGCCTTGGGCAGTAAAATATGTAGGCATGAATTCGCTACGACTGATGTCCCACGATATGCTTAAATTATCGAGGGACCATAAACCATAGCATATGCTTTAAATACTACCGGGGTGCGATTATGGGGATTACACATGAAGTTAGTCAAACTAGAAATATTTGAACTAAACTAGATATAAGGATAAATGGCTCTAGGCTAGGCATCCTTAATATATTTATTTATACTTAGAGTTTAAGTATCAATATTTTTTAAGAAAGATTATTTTATTTAGCTAAGCTCGGATTCTTTTAGCAAATGAAATATGTTGTATGCAATAAAACCCGTATCATGTGGCTCAATCAACTATTAAAGAAACGAAATAAGAGCAATTTCATTCAATAAATTCTTCGAGGCTCAGAGGCAATAACAATAATATCTTTTCCAATACTGTGCGCGCGATACCACACGCGAGTTAAGCCGATTTCAGAAATATCACATCTCGGTTCAAATTGTAGTGTTTTATTCCCATTGTTAAGGAATTGGAGCTAAGCCTAGATAACTGTCATATGCTCAATGTGATAGCTTCCCTCTTGTCGGTGACTTTCGATCAGTTCATTTAAAATCAATCATTAATCTCTTAGTTTAAATTGTATTTGTACTGTGATTTGCTGAGTAATCAGTTTTGAGAGCCTCGTAGCTTAATGCTTTTCAAAGTGTACCATGAAGCTAGAGGTATCGGGTTTGAATTCCGGTACGGACATTTATAATTTAATTTTATAATTTATTTGCTTTTGAAGGGCTTGACAGTTGCCGGGTGAGTATCTTAATACTGTCGCACCCATGGGAGAGCCATGCTGAAGCATATGCGGACGTAATAATTGGGCCGGCTCGTCCAAAATGATACCACGGGCTCACAGAATACTCAGCGTGAAACGGTACTTGTATTTGGCAAAGTGAGTGAGCATAATGGAGGCCCTTAAAAATGCCGCTTGAGCGGTGTAAAAAGCCGGCAACACAACCAATATGCGAAATGTGGCGCGGTTGTTCATGGGCGGCGGTATTCTCTTACCATATAAGAGCCCCATCTTCATTTGTCTGCTATAGAATAAAAAAACAAATTCAATAGTTAAAAATTAAAATCAATGCCGCAATCTATGTGTTAAATGTGGAACAGTTATGGACGGCTTTGAACTGTCACCATTAGGAAACCCTTCTATTGTAATCGCATATAGCTTCTGCTAAGACTTCTAAATTCCTATAGTACTAAAACTAACTTCTACATCGCTGCACATGAAATAGAATTGGAAATATTGTATTCCATTTACATAACTATATTCCAACTTTTTCCCAGTTACTACTACTGCTATATGCTACTACGCCTATTTATTAATTCATTTATGCGAGCTGAATTTTATCTATACGCGTATACTTAACCTGTTGGATATTTGGTCACATTTATTCGTTTTGCTTACGTAGACAGTAGAACTACTTTAAGCTTGTATTTAAGATGCAAAACCTAGAAAAGATATTTAAATGCTACTTTACGAGCCACGAGCCATGCAATCTAATCCATTTCAATTCATTCATATTTAATTTATCTTCTACAGTACAAAACGCATTTGTGGTCGGTGAAGAAATTAAATTTGGAGCTTTTACATCTAATTTAACATGGCCGACTTTAGCTTTACCCACAAAATTACATTTTAATATTTAAATGAAACACTTGCTACGAAAGATATGTTAGACGTGTAATTAGAAAAGCTATAAACAGTAAATGTTAAATTAGAATGAATATTTAATGAAAACAAAATCTTATTTCAATAACCTTATTTTAAAATACAACCTTTTTTTACATTAATTATTTGTTTTTTTATATAAAAATCTAACCAGTGTTTATTAACTACAATATCAATTTATTAATTATCTGTAAATATTTTACAATAAAATCTTTTAAATCGTATGTATAAATGAAGTAAACATTTAAACGCTGCATTTGCTATAACCAAATGATCATCAGTTTTTAACCTTACATGATTTTTGCGCGTTCATATATTCAATTTATGACCTCTGTTAAAGACATTGCATCTATATACTATTAGCATGAAGATCACGTAACCAACTGGCGTGGCAGAGACGTGGAATATTCACAGTAGTTTACTACATCAACCGCTTTTTAGCAGACACTGAAAAATAAAAATCGTATTCGTTGGATCGTAGCAAGAAATTATTACGTACGGCGTTTCGTCGTGGTTTTATTTAGATGTCTGCCATAAATATGTAGTTTTTACTTTGCTTTTCTTGTTCGCTGTTGTGTGAATGACCGTGGGGTACATAAGACTGCGGAATGAATTGTCAGTTGCTCTATGAAGGTAATTTTTGTATAATAGAAAATGTAATAAACCGAAATAGCATTTTATTTGTTGAAAGTAGCAATAATTAGCGAGTTTCAATGGATTCATGTTATTTAAAACCATCAAATTTATAATATTTTTTTTACAATACCTTTCATTGATAACAATTGGTCTTCTTATTTTTTATGATGATGGGGCTTCTAATGATTAGTCATCCAAAACTTAAAATAACGTCGGAAATGTTTAAAGTATTTCATGCTATTTACGCCTTTGTGTAATAATGGTAAAAGGTAAAAGACACTCCCAGGTTTTCTGTTACAGCTTTAATAAATAAAGCTCACTCTATGAGGATTTTAAAAATTAGTATTCATTATACATAAAGGACTTAATCTAGTTTTAGCAAGCGAAGTTCGTTAATATGCCATGAAAATTCAGAGATCGAGGTTATACAGAAGTCGCATTGGAACAGTCTCCAACATTCTGTCGAAATCGAATATTATTGTACGTTTCTCGACTAGCAAGTACCCTATTTTCTCACGTCACTAATATTTTATTGAAAACACTTAAGAATATGTAACTGGTGTTTGCCTAATATCTACATAGAATTGAGTAAAACTGCTTGTTTCACCCAGCTGTTGTTTCAACTATATCCAGATTTACTTAAGAAATAGTATCGAACAAAAGCAAACAAAGCAAACTGTAAGAGATTTATTCTGTAAGGAATACGATTGTTTCCTAAACACTGTTTTACCGTGGCTCGGTAATTTTTCTAGATCCTAAGTGACTAAAAATCTTGATGTTGTGCTATGAATTCTTTTATTTTGTAGATTTAAGCACAAAAAATATACATAAAATATAAAAATTGTAAAAACAGGTTTATATACGGGTGGATCGTATGTGATACGCTCTTTTTATCATAGGATATTCCTAATAGTTGAAAAATTGTGCAATTGGGCATAGAAGCAAAAAAAATCTCCCATATCCTCCTTCGAAAGCACCGATGAGTGCTTTACTAAGATGCTCTCGACATTTAATCCGTCCTCAAATATCGATTACAGAGACTTCTTAGGAGATCCAACTATATGCGAATATCAACCGACTATAAAAATAAATCTTTGTCTGTTATTTTTGTATAAATTTTTCTATAACACTGGTGGTAAACCAGCAGGAGGCTCACCTAGAGCAAGCGGTCCTCCGCCCATGGACACCCCCAGCCCCTGCAATGCCGCAGGTGCGTTGCTGGTATATAAGAAAGATGTATGCTCTTTTTTTAAGGTTCCTAAATACTCCTGCTGACAGCTGATTCCACAGAGAGGTGGTGCACGGCACAAAATTCCTTAAAAACCCTCAGTTGTTGAACGATAAGCATGATGAAGGAGGTGAAGGAGTGAAACTTTGCATTCTGCCTCGACGTTCGATGGTGAAATTCAGCAGCATATAGATAGTGATAAGCATAGACAATAGACAGGTAAGTAATTTTACAGGACTAATATTAATAGAAATAAAAAAATAGGTAGTATAAGCTATTTATATGTAAGTTTATATAAAATTACATTTAAATAACGTGCACTGTAACTTAACGTTATCAATCAACAAGATTGTACATTTACTAGCACCGAGTCAAACTTCTTCAAGCTGGTTGTAAACTCAATATTCAAAGTCCAATACAGTTCTAACAATCTTACAGCTAATCTGGTGCAGTGTCTTCTGATATTAATGATATTTAAGTCTTAAAAGATAAGAATCGAGTTCGTCGTCTTAATATATATTTGCTTACAAACCTCCAATTATTTCTTACCCAAATAAATTCATGATTTCCTAAAATTGCGATAGAAAAATTGAGGCTTATCTATGGACAATTATACTGCCCTACAAAGAGCAAAAGCGGTATCTCAATAAAATACGTAAATTTAATTTTTATGGCATCGGTTATCTTAGAAAAATGTTCATTTCATTAACTAAGGCTTTTAGCGGTATTTTGTTTAAAAAGTGTAATTTATGAAGAGGATGTAATTCAGGCTATATTTATTAAAATACCGAGTGTCAAATTAAACATACTATCTACAATAAGAAAGGTTGCTAATTAAATAAAATGGCAGTCGAATAGGGATTTGTTTTGGTAAAAGCATCTATTACATTTACCCCTGCTAGGCAGAGTTACCCCAATTTATAACGAAAGTTAATTTGAAGGGTTATAGGGATGTAATGGCTAAGTATCTCAAATAACAATTGTCTAGGACCGAACCTATGTTTAAATTTAATTAACAAAGCCAAAGGAAGCCACGTTATTTTCTTTGAGCAACGTTTTGTGATTTATGACTGGAATCTTTGAAGTATTAACTTGCTGTTAATTAATAAATTTATACGGTTTTGTTTTATTAACGAAGGTAAAATGTTCTTAAAAGGGGTTTTTGAAAAGTTGTTTATGTAAATAAGCTTATTATATATTTTGATTTTGTAAATATAAGATTTTACCAAAAACATTAATATTATACACAACTGTGTATCGTTACAAAAATTGAGTAGGTACCTACTTATAATTGCGAAATTTGTGAAAGATTTTTTATGCACTAAGCGTACGCAATTTCCTTTGAGCATTTACAATATAATAGTTATTTGTGTCTTTAGTATGGTCTCGTAAGTTCGTACGAGCGATCTAACAAAGTAATAAGACACACAGATTGAAAGGCCTACAAAGAGCTAAAGCTTTGAGGGAGTTCATCACATACGTCGTCTATTTAAGAGGCCTTAGGAAGCCTTTGTAGTTAGCTCACTAGCCAATTTCCTCACATTTGCCTAAATGTCTTCTCGATGGGAGCTGGATTATGCAAATACTTAAGAAGAAAACTCCTAGAACAATTTTGCTTCTGGGATTGTATTGCATATCAGATATTCTTGATTTATTATATTTATTGAGTTTACGATAACTATATGAATCAATGTTAAATATTTGAGATAGTTTAAAAAAAGTAAATTTTAGTAAAGATAAGAGGTACTTATACGGTAATAGAGCTAAACTATGTTTAGAGTAAACTTTTTACCAGTTTATTTAGCGTTAAAATGACAAATTGGCATTATAGAAGTCATCAGTGCGTGTTCATCAATATGACAGCCACGCAATTAACCTTTCGTCAAATTCAAACACACGTTGAATCAAATATTATAACGTCATTTTGCGGTCCCACCCAACGATCCAAAATTTCAATGAATATCGTTTGTGATCCACGCCGAGTTGTAATATCCGGTTTGAACCGGATCGCTCTAAACAAAACCGCTTTTATACACAAGGGTTATATTGAAAATCTTCTCATATTCTCTAGTCGCAGGCATGCACCTGAAAATAACTTGCTATTTTGTTCCATATTTTCTAATATAGTAGTGAAACGCGTTTACATATCCCCTTTTAAAATTAGATTCCTTCTACTTTGGTTGAAGCACTTTGGTTACTTTGGTTGGTTATTCCACACCGTAGTAAAGATGATATAATACTCGTCACATTTATGATAATAATATCATACCCATAAGGGTTTTAAGCCCAGAGCTTCATTCGAGCTCTAGTATATTTAATAAATAATAACAACTTTCGTCAAATAACTTTACTTTTAAGAAATAAAAAAAAAATTCAATATACGCTTACTTTTATGTTAAATGTATATTAAAATTTAATATAAAACGGATTGTTGTTGAAACTACAAAATCCAGGACCTCATAAAAGTTCAACCTTATAGATTAAAGTGCGAAAACTTGATAAATCCGTTTTCATTTTTCGCTCCTTATACATTCTGACGTTTCTTTGAGTGCTCGCGTGAAAAATGTTATCACTCACATCGGCCTCCTGACTCACGATGAACTCATTTCAAATGTCTTAGATCTGAATAAAAAAGTTTTCTGACATATTGTGTCTATAATTCTGATATTAGACTGAAACTCAGCATTTTCTGATGCTTACGCGTCCCAGTCTCTGCGGTGTCTCGTGATCACCTATTGTTCACTTTTCCGTCGATCGAATCGATACCACGACAATTTTGTTCGTTACATAACTTTTAGGTGTCAATTTAAAGTGTTAATTTGACATTTACATTCGTAAATGAATGATCAATCATTTGTTAATCGCCAAAATCAGTCGACTCATTTAGGAGCTATGTTGCCATCGAGAAATAGACTTACAAATATAAAGACAACTCAAACTTGTAACCAGTTAAACATGGGAAGTTAAAATTGAATAAAGTTTGCATGATATTCAAAAAGTACAATTAACTCGCTAATATTTTATTAATATATGATAAGCTGAAAGTCACCAACAGGTATATAAAATTAAAAATAATTAAAAAATATGAATAATAACTTACCCGGCGAACTTCGTACCGCCTTAGGGTAGCTTTGATGCACTACTATTTTGTATAGCTGACCTATCTTATGTATGAGTACCTATTCCATTTGAACTGGAATCTATAATAAATATTTATTTTTAAAGCAATTTGATGCTAACTTTTTCTAAATTTATTTTTGTAGTGAAAATAAATTTAATTATTATTTGTCTTAAATGGCGTTTGTAAAGTAATGAAGAATTTCAGCTTGGTTCTGTACGGCTTCCGTGACTCAGTTTGTCAAAATTGTCTCGAATAAATTTGTTGCACCAAATGCCGTCATTTGAAAACAATTATTGTATTTCTGGATATGACTTTAGCAAAAAACTTCTTAGTCTTTAAAACAAAACGAACTTTATCATAAACTTAATACACTTATTGTTAGAGCGGTTATGAATGTGTTGTAACAGATTTTTTGTTTTAAATTGAACGACGTTGACATTCGTTACGAGCATTTTTTAAAATATGCAAAATTAAATGTATGTTTTTCAATCTTTCTGAGAGATTCTCTTTATATATTTTTTTCATACGAACCTTCTCCTGTCAATACTAAACACAACAAAAAAAGAATTATTGGAATCGGTTCAGACGTTCACGCGTGGTGCGATGACAACGAAAAACGGGTTTCATTTTTATATATATAGATATTACTGTAATATTGAATATAGAATATCTGTAGCATGAAAGTGATGTAGAATCTTTCACAGAAAATAAATTTAAATTTCACAATTTACTCAACGTGAAACGGTACTTGTACTGTGTTTCGCAGAACGAGTAAGGATATCGGAGACCCTTAAAAGTGCCGCTTAAGCGGCGTAAAAAGCAGGCAACACAACCAATGGTGGCGTGGTTGTTCATGGCCGGTGGAGTTCTCTTACCTTATAAATACACCTGCTCTGTTGTAAGCTACATTTTTAAAAAAATAAAAAAAACATATTCAGAGTGGTTTTTCTTTATATTTGGGAGAGATAATTGTAAGAGCCAGTTAAACTTTGCAAATATTAAACTGTAGGTACCTTCCATGAGTATTAAAATAAAACTCGATTTGATTTGAAAAAAATGAAGAATATATTTTTAATTTGTACTTATTTAAATCCGTTGTTAAAATGAGGTTCACACTGAACTAGTATAGTAAGGTGATGTGGAAATCAAGTCGATCCTTCCTATTACTAAATAGGCAATATGTTTATCTATTTTAGCCTCTCGCCCCAATTTCCCTTCTTCAACCTTCCTTTTAATGCGGCGATAAAAAGTCCTCCTTCTGCGAGAAACTAGTCACGTTACCGTACATTGTTTGCGATATTTGTTTGCCGCACTCCGTGCCAGCTCGTTTGCAGACTTGACGAGGAAATTGAATTAGCCAACGTTAGCTATTAATTGACGTGATTGCTTTGTAATTGCCGTCGAAGAGAAATGTTTGATTTATGCCTTCAACGCGAATGGCTTTCAGAATGTTTTAAAGATCTTTAATAAATTCATATTTTAATTAGACGAAATTTATCAATTTGAATAAAATATTGCAGCCAGTATTGTGGGTACTTTCACAACCCACGCCTCTTCCTGATTGATATTTTTGTAAATAGAGATTGTTACTATTATTACTTTATTGATTATTACTTATTGATTTATTGATTATTACTTTAAACTTTAAAGTAATAATAACATGTAAAACTTGTGTTTATATATATTATAGAGTTAATCTATTTCCGTCTTATGCTATAAAAACAAACGCATAAAAAAGACATATAATTCTTTATATAAATTGTGTAATAAATATCTGACTGTTATGCTACTTTTTCTGAAGATATATATTTTTTTTATTTTGAATCAATTTGATTTTTAGTCCGTGACTAGCGCAAGAGCGTAGCTTGCTTGCTTGCGTAGCTTGGGCCGCCTGAGCAGCCGGTCGGAAACTCACCGTGGTGAGTCTGGCAACGTAGCTAGGTCCTCTCCTCCGTATCCGGCAGCGGTGGTTGTTATCGCGGTCCATACACAGAACCCTACCATCTGAGATTATGTTATTATCCTCTCGGGACGCTATCAGCTTGCAAGACATTAATATGTATATCAAGCGGCTAGGCGTGTTTTCAGGGTCTATAAATAATTAAATTTAAAAATACTACATTTTTTTTAAAAAAAACCTGTATATAAATCACCCAGAAATACTTTTAACCGAAATTTTGTAATAATTTCAAAGTATTTACAATCGCAAGAAGTTCTAAAAAAGTAAGATTATTATATCTAATGCATTCGTTTCGCTGAGGTTTGTTATAAAATTCACATTTTAGTGGGCGCAGGTGAGACCACCCTTTATTGAAGTAACTTAAAAGATGAATAAAGAAGAAAGTCTGTGTACGAAATGTCATTCCATTTCTTCTAAAAAGTTTTCTTGCGTTTTATTTACTCTCCATAAAAAATGTATTTGGCAAGGCTTACATGTTTTTGGCAAATAGTCGTTTAGAATAGACAATAAAAGAAGTTCTTGAGTTATTAATTATTAGTTTATTTATGTGAACATTATACTTAATTGTTGTTAATAATTTGAATTCGTTGTGTCAAGCCAGGGCTCACAACAGCTCACAATGACTTGCTGCTGGAGAGACTTTTATTAAGAACCTAAATAAACAGCCACTATCCACATTTTCATTCGAGCGGTACAAAAAAGATACAAAACAAAAAACATAGCAATATTTTATTGGAATAAAAACAATAGATTGGCGACGGCCATTCGGTCTTAGCGCCGGATATTACGATGTCGATTGTTCACATGTCCCGCTGCGTTCACACTTGCAGGATATGGCTTTTTGTTATCTTAGTACTGAAAGCATAAATTTTAAGAAGATTAAAGTCGTATGCGTTACGTAATCCTTTCTTTTTTAAATTTTTTGTTTGACTTATAGCTAAGTGGTTTAATAAGGCTACCGTGAAGCGAGAGGTATCGCGTTGGAATCTCGTTGCGGAGAATTATAAATTATAATTTTATTTATAATATAATTTTAAAATATGTTTATCTATAATTTATTCAGCCTCTGGACGGGCTTGATAGTGTCTAAGTATTATCGCACTCAGGGAGAAGCATGCTAAAGCATATGCGGACGCATTAATTGGTATGCCTCGTCCTAAATGATAGCACGGGCTCACAGAATAGAGTGAAATGATAGTTTTACTTGAAACAGTGCTTCTACTATGTTTCGCTGAGAGAATGAGGATATCGGAGGCTCTTAAAATGCTTCATAAGTTGCATAAAAAGCCGGTAACACAACCAATGCGTGGACTGTTGAGTGGTTCTCCATGAGCGGCGGTCTTTTCTTACCATATAGGAGACCCACCTGCTCCGTTGTCCTCTATAACATAAAAACAAAATATTCTCTCTTATAATATGATATCAATCACTCTGTATTTACATTTCCAAATCCCTTATACCCTTTGTTTTTACTTTAAAAATTTAATCAGTTTGATTATGATTATAAAAAAGTATGAGACTTAAAATCGCACCATTTATAAATATATAAATGCGATATAAATAATGCGACATTTATAAATATACAAATTGGTAATATACGGGCATTCACAAACATTGAGACATTAATAAAATAATAGAAACATTATTTATAATCTAATATTCCAAAATCATGAATTTGCACTGATTTATTTTAGTCTAAATAAAATCGCAGGTATTTTGTCAATACTGTATCTGTTAGTAAAAGACTTAATCCCCGTGTGAAAGATTGGTGTGTAATTTAACTGGTTCGATTTATGTCTGACCAGCACGCGAGAGCTGGTTGTGCTTTTTATATAAAACACAAATCTGTAGCGATATAAAAAGCAATGACAATAAAATTATAAAAACGTTTTTATAGATATGTAATAATATCACCGACACATATAAAACATCTACCAACACTAATTACTTGATTGTATATGTAAATTTAGCAGATATTAACGTCACTTTTTACGTCAGTTAAGCGGCATTTTTAAGGGCCTTGGATATCACTCACTCAGCGAAACACAGTACAAGTGCCGTTTCACGCTGAGTATTCTGAGAGCCCGTGATATCACTTCGGACGAGCCGGCCCAATTAGTGCGTCCGCATATGCTTCAGCATGGCTCTCCTACGGTTTAGTAGGTATAGATTTAAAAACTATTTTTCTTTTATAAAAATATCTGAAACATCAATAGATAGGTAATAATGAATCGCTTAGTCTTTCAATTGTACCAAGCACTCGTGTAATTGAATTTTCCCGTGCGTTATTTTCGGAAAACTTTCAAATAAAACGTAACGTTAACGTTACTCATCTTTATCCATAATAAAATCAACAAAACAACTCTCAGAAGGATTATCATCATGGTTCTGATATTGAATGCCTATTTCTAAATATTTCCTATGATTTTAAACTGTACTAACAATCAGATATTTCATAAAAAAAACAGTATGTTAGACTGGCTGCTAAGTTATGTTATGCAAAAAATGTCTTTCGTCGAATTATAATCAGATATCATTATAGTATCAATGAAGTGCCTTTACGTATCAGGTGTCTCTAGTTCTAAGCAGCGATCTCGGATTTGGAGCGTGGAATTTCAAACGTTTATCGATCTATGAATCTTTCAAACAAATGCTTTTATTTTTGCGTGAATTTCGCGCGGTCAAGCTATTTTGTATTCAAGGGACGTGAGGGCAGAAATCTAAATAAACGGATTAGAAAGGTTTCCTGTAATGTATGCTGAGTAGCTTTGTTCTGTCGCACGTGGACTGCTTCGGAAATATATCTCATTATAGCCACAAAATTTTATTTTATGAACGTGAACATGAAAAAATGCAAAAATCTATTCAAAGCCACTGATATACACATAAAAATTTGTGCAGAATAACCGCATACTCGTATATTTTTTGATAACATTTTAAGGAATTTGAAAAATAAGGCAGCTCTTCATTCTCCAGAAATCTCTTCGAGTGTAGCAACGAATGATATATTAAAATTAATAAAGTCTCGAGTCCTCGCACTAAAAAAGCTATAAAGGAGGTTTGCATATCTGTATAAAATATATATGTATATCCATTGAAATAAACATAATATATTATTACTAGGACGCTTTTAATGCTACAAATAGGGTTCACACATAAGACAAAATACTCTTTTTAGAAATGAAATATGATATACTATTTACTTATAATGAATCCTCGTTTATAGTCACTGTATTGCCAAATGTCAAATTAATAAATCACCAATTCTTTAATATTATAAAGTTCAGATTACTTTTGTCAACTAATGGAATAGGATATTTTGTAAAATATTAATAATCCATGAGTTTGTTCTTTTGGGCTCTTCTTTTCTATTTAAATTATATAAATCTCTGCCACTAGAAAAGAGAGAAGTAATTTTTAAAGCTGAGTTAGAATATGTAAAATATGCTTATTAATTGTTGTAACTTATTATTTTATTACACTCAGAGTAGTAGAGAAACAGTATACCAAAACCCACGTTTTAGGATTTATGCTGAAACCATAGCAGCATGAGGAGGCATATATTCAACGAAGCTTAGTTTTTTCAAGAAATACACAGTTTACTAAAAGCATTGTGGTTTTCTTAATAAGTTAGACTTTGAAAAAAGTCGAACTATTTATTTTCTCAGGTGAAACAATACTGAGTCAAATGCTTGAAAAATTAAATTGTTAAGAGAAATGCAATTAAATGTGGCTTCCCGAGGGAAATCCGTGGTCAGACGAACCTGAGACGTGATTTTCTACCGTACTCCCTAGCATTAAATTGAAATAAAGGAGTTTAATATTATTTTATACTAGGATTTGCCCGTGGCTTCGAATACCTGATCTGAAAATTTATGAATCTTTTATTTAACTAATGCTCAGTGCTATTTACCTATTATTTATGAAATATATTATCTTTCACGTTACTGATTTCATTGTGTTGGCATAACTATAGATAATTTAATAGAATATAGAAAATTATATAAAAAAATATTATTTTTTATCTCGTCTCATTTCTACTCTACTGCTCTGATAAGTAACTTTACTGTTTTTTATAGTATAACGGATCAAAGTGGTCTTCTATATGGGAAGATTTCACTGCCGGCCATGGACAACCGCGCCACTGTCCGCGCATTAGGTATGTTTCCGTCTTTCGATATTCGATATCTCGATATTAATATATATTCGATATCCTCCTCAGCGAAACAAAGCAGAAGTATCGTTTCAAGAACATCTACCATTTTGTTTTACGTATTCTGAGCCTGTGGTTTTACAACGGACGAGCCGTCCCAATTAATGCGTCAACATATGCTTTAACATGGCTCTCCCAGGGAAAGTGTGAACGTAGAGTATTTATTGTACAGTTAAATCTACCCACTAAATCTCATTCAAATTTCGATATTATATAATAATATAATCATCAACTGAATAAATTTTACCGTGTAATATCATCAAATGTTCAAATCATCAAGATTGTAGTGACAGAAGCCCCCGGCTTTTATCGTCAATGGCATTAGTTGTTGACGGCGCTTTCGTCAAGTCAGATTAGTTCGTAGTGTATAGTGTCTATAGTGTACAGTGTACACTATAGCAAGTCAGTAGACAAGACATACTGTTTCTTAATATCAATCAAGTTTTCCGCTTCTACCGGTAACACCGACATGGATACGTAGGAACAATAATTGTATTTAGTAGTATTCAAAGATTTTTTGTTCATGAATTACAAAGCTTAAGATTTCATGAAATAATATTTACTCTGATAGTTTAAGCTATTTGTGTGGAGAAAATCGTCTTGAATTGATGTTTTAAATAAAGCTGTAAGTCGACCTCATATTTGCAATGTCCATCCTTGTATTCGGCTAAGGCGGAGCCATATCACATATTTTTTTAGGACATGCCTAAATCTTTGATTTGGAAGAATTTTCATTTTGAATATTCGAATAGCTGGCGGTGTTATATTTGATTTTCTGATTTGCGAGAATGTTTAGTTGAAGGTTCTTCCAAGGAGAATTTATATACATTTACTATGTATCATTATAAGTTTTCATAACTAAAACTTATATTACACAATAAATCTAACTATATTTGAATAATATGAAAGCTTTCAATCCAGTTTTATAGCAATATTTGGATGTATTTATTATTGGGAATTTATAATATTTGAGATCAGGAATTGGGAGTTTATAATTAATTTAATTAATGATTAATTTTATTTTTATGAAATATTTTTGATTTTGTTTTACAACTTTATATAATTTAAACTGTTTTTGTTTTATAAGGTTTTTAACACTCAATGTACACAAATTGCATACAAAAAATATTAGCAACTTATTTACAATTCATGGAAAAGTAGAAAAATGTAAAGTGTACCCGTTTGCACGTGTGAAAAAGCCATACTGAAACATATGGGGACGCACTTGGACCGATTCGTCCGAAGTGATACCACGGCCTCACAGATTACTCAGCG
>DWCF01002889.1:0-21895 GCA_018230265.1 Delias oraia | reverse complement strand
AATAAGACATAGATTACAGTTTATAATTGTATTGTGCAAACATGACAATATTTAATAGAAACATGTAAGTCAGACTCTGTGGGTAGTGTAGCGGGCAGAACAACGTCTGCCGAGTCTACTAGTAGAATATAAATATCACTAGTTATAAATATCACTAGTATCACATTTAAGTTTTTTTTATTCTGTTTAATTACTTGTTTGACTTTATTATTCATTTAACAATTTACCTTCCTCACTCACAAGAGGTGTTTTAGTATCTTGCATTATCCTAAATAATGAAATGTATATATTAAAATTGTTTTGTCTATTTGTATTGAAGAGTTTACTTATATTTAATGTAAAGTTAAATGAGAGTGATGACGTAAAAGTAAAGCAGTGACGTCAAAAAATTCTCCCGGTCCATATCGATGTCTACGTCATCACAGTATGGCTATTATAGGCGTATCATCGCTCGGTCATTCGTAGATGAAGTTTAGTGTGTAGTCAGAAAATAGAAGAAATGTATAATAAATTCCTTGAATGTGCTAATATTGGTATATATAAATAATACTTCAAAAAAACTTGCGAATGAAACCCATTATGTGTACGCCCGTATATGAATACCTAAAATATACTGAACTCGTTTAAAAGAGACGAAACTAGCAGACATTGGTGTTTGAAAGAGAGAGGGAAGGTGTAGCAACAAGTTGGCGCGTTATCACGGCCGTGACGTCGCGACCCTTTCACTCGAGTCGCGTCCAAACCGGCGCACAGTCAATCAGTCCGCGCGGCTCAGTCACAGCGTGAGGAGGTCTCACGTTACGTGTCGAAAAGAACCACGCGTTACTCGCTCATAATATACAAATCATTCGGGATAACACCTAAACGGCATTCCGTTGTGTTAGTCCCGTATAGTGCTACCAAGATGGGCGTTATCAAAGTGGCCCCTGACGCCGCGGCGCTAATTTCTGTCTGCGACATGCTCGATGACATGAAGGTGAGTCCTGAATCATGTGACAAATAGTTCCCAATAGTTACGTGGGACGTCTGACGCGTCATGGGATCGCGTGTTATTCTAAAATGCGTATTTACGCTGCGAAATACAACTCGAGCGCAACGCCAAGAAAACATTCGTGTCGGCTTCAATATAATTAAACGAATTCAAGTATATTTAACTTATCGCAACTCGAAAATGTTTGACTTTATTTAATTTATAACGCCTTAAAATGGGTTCTCGGCAGTAAAGCGAAATAAGCTGTTGTGAAGTTCGCCAGAAATATTATGGTACACAGACATCACAGCCGTAATGTTTGTATAATTTCACGACTCTTCTGTAAATTTGACGTTGTACACGTACTATGTAGAGTATTATAAACATTTCCTTTAATTAATAATGCAATATGTCGGCTATTCGACGCGAATTGTCACGCTTCTTGAGTTTTCGTTTTAAATGAAAGTTTGTTCTGGTTGATTACGAAATAGGCATAAAATGGCAGATGTGCAGGGCGGATGGAATCATCAGGCCGATTTCACATGAAATGAAAAGTGGACGGAAGCAGTGTCCTTATCAGTGGTTTGACACGATTACTGGAGCCGAAGGTGCTACGTGAGGGCACGCACAACCTTTGGCGGAATGCAGCCTAGTTGCTAATCGTGTTGCGTTCTAAGATAGTGTTTTTTTCATGGACAGGAAAGTGATAAAGCTCTCGGCTCTTTGAAAAACATTATTCACATGATTGCAAAATAATAATTCAAAATGGATCGTCGGAAGTAGTAGAATACCTAATTCCTACTTTTGATTTCAACATAAACTAGTCGTATCAGTTTAATAATTAATACACTTTCTATCAAGGATGGAAAAATATTCCAAAACAAAATTACGTACTTTCTCCAACAAATATTGACATCTTATCTAATCAAGCGACATGAAGTACCTGTTAGATAATACACAACTGAGCTACTTTTATATCAATAAGAATTTTTTAATTAATATTTTTTTGGAAAGAAAGGAATATTCTAGAATGTGGATTCTTTATAATTCATCTATTTATCATAATAGATTTACGCCAGAGTAATAAAACCGGTCTATAACAATGTCATATTCATTAAATAACGACGCAAAATCAAGTTTTCCATAGTTACATGACGCATATAAATATTGTTGTACGAGTAACTTTGATTAATTTTATTATAATAGTTTTCACTATGCTATAAATTATATATACACTAGTGGAGTCGGCAAAGGTATCCTTGCTTGGTACGCCACCTACCACGTCTTACTTACGTGACATTTTTATTATATTTTGGCCAATTTACACAATATTATTAATCGTAGCCTATGTGTCGTTCTGATGTATGCTATATTATTGCATTTTCATTCTAATCAGTTTATTTGTTCTTTAGTGATAGAGTAACAAATATCCATCCATACTTACAAACTTTCGCCTTTATGTATCTCTATGTCTGAAGCTAACGATTTTACTAAAATCACTCACTAATATTTACATAAAAATGAATATACATAATGTATGTTGTATGAAAAATGGGAAGTAAGATGCAATTCTTGTATCGCGTTTTACATCATTGGACTGATAAGGTACGCCTTACAGCTTGAACTCAAAAACACAGTATACGTCAGCTAATGATGTCGGTAAATAAAAATTTCAATCAACAAAGATATTAACATCATTAAAATTTGAACAAAATTTTCACTTAATTAGACAGAAATGAATATAAAATCATAAAATTGTAAATAACATTAATTCGCCAACTATGAAGTAATTCTAATGATTTCGTTTTATAAAATAGAACAAAGATCACAAGAAATTTGCATAACCAGTGAAAATGAGCCAGTTTATTTGCTTAAATTTTAGCGGTAACGTTCGTATGAACCAACGTCTGATATGTCAATTGACACAAATTTTATTAATGCACATCCCATGCTGTGATGTATACTAATACGTTAAACGTCCTTATTACATCGTATTACTGTAACATGTAACATCTGCCATCTGAAGCCGTGCACGTAGTTTTCACACATAGCAACCAATTTTTGATTATTGTCCTCGGAGTGATACTATCCTTGTAGGTTACGCAATTATTCCTAGAACTTTTCCATTCGAAAAACTCATTCCATGAGTTATTTTAATATTGAAGGCTTACAAATATAAAGCCGTAAAAATATAATTATATTAGTAAATTGTAACTTCATTGAATATTAAGTAGTTTTTTCTAGCTTCTAGATATTTATTTCTCTGTCATGCTCTATTTCTTAGAGAATATTCAGATGAAGTCTCCAAACAGAGTATTTAATTTGTAAATGTGGAATGATTTAAAATTAATATCCGACTTAAAACCCAAAATGCAAAACGAATTCCAAAGCCACACGCGACGTCATGCAAGAGCGACGCCGGCGCATCTGCGTTTCGACAATTCTCTTTTAATGTATTCAGTTAATAACGTTTCTATAGAGAGATTACAGGTTTGACTTCAAATCAACTGACCACAGATAGTACGTTTAGTAGCCGACCGTTTACTTTAGTTATCCTACAAACTCTACATATTGTTATTTTCACCAGTAGAGACAGAGATAGTGTAAAAACCTTGAACTTTCGAAATAAAAATTGAAATTAGGTTTTTGATTTGATATTGAGTTTTTTTTACAATTTATATATCTCAAGATGTCGCATAGCATTTTGCTGAGTTAATTAAGTTCAATAATTTCTATACAATAATTGTAGTTCTGTAATTTTAATTAATTTATTGATTGCTTTATTGTTGGATTTTTTCAAAAATTCATCAATTCTAATTTACTTTATCTATAATTTTTGCACCTTTAAGCACATAATTAATGATTTAACATTTTATACTTTCTAATGCGTCTATTACGCCAGAAAAATTGATAAAATACACCCAAGATATTCAAATGAATCAAATCTCGTTTATCAAAGATATCCAATAACGACATATATCCAATAAAATAATACTAAACAGCCACCATTCCCTTAAATGCTGGGACAACTGTACTACAAATATGATGCGCCTTTTTCTTTCATCTATTACCACTTATTTAGTTTCCGGTAACATGCGACTACAAAAAGGATGCATAAATAGTTTAATACCAACTTATATTGAGTTTATGCACATAACAATATTTTCATAATAGAACCTGAAATCAGTTAATAATTTATAAATGTTTAAATATAAATATTTATAAATTATATTTATAAATAATAAAGACGTCAGCATAGTTAGAAAAATCATGTAAATTTGATAAATAATTGTTTAATTGTCACAACTACCTGTTTTTGTTGGAATTAATTAACGGTAGTAGGTACCTCAATAGGTGAACTGTACATTTACAATTTAAGATTACAGACTAAGGCGGTTATGCATTTATCTGTATCAAATTCATATTAGTCATTCATACACTCGAACTACCGCTGATACACTTATGTCTTAATATGACGGCCACAACGGTTATAGATGTGTTTTTTTTATTCTATAGCGGACAACGGAGCACGTGAATCTCCAATGTGGTAAAAGTACACCGCCGCCCATAACCACCGCGTAACAGTCCGTGCATTATTTTGGCTGCGCACTAAGCGGCAGTTTTAAGAGCCTTCGATATCCTCACTCACTCTCCGAAACACAGTACAAATACCGTTTTAAGTTGAGTATTTTATGAATCCGTGGTATCACTTCGGACTTCGGAGTATGGCTCTCCCACGGGTGGAAAAAATACTGATACAAATTCGATACGAAAGAGTACCAAAACGCCCTAAATAAACATTCCTTTCAAATTCATAAATCATAACCTTAGATAACCACAAATCAGCTGTAAGAATTTGAGAATAATTCGATCTAGAGCTGTGAGTCCTTGCTCTTCTAATGTACAGGTGGCACCAAATATCTAGCTCGATTTGAAGGTCGAAGCTCGCATATTAAACATGTTCTTTATATGAAATTTCAAACTAGATGCTTAATTAAAACCGTTACAGCTTTAATTAAAAAAAGGTTACAAAAATGTTAACAAATTACAAATTCAGTGAAATGAGCTCTTGTTTTGCTTATGCATATGAATAGAAATTGAAATTATTGTTACTCAGACGTGCGAGGAATAAAATGCTGCCTTCAATGATATTCTTGTAAGTTTTAAAATTTGTTACAGTTACAAGTTTTACGCTGTGAATGGCCCCAAGAATTAACTTACTTATGGAATAGTCTAGTGAAGATTTTAATTTTATTTTATGCAACGATTATCGTCATAACGGATCAGAGATATTAGTAAATCAAAAAATGAAAATGGTGGTGAACCAAATTTTATACCATAGTAAATTAAATATCTGTAGCATTTGTTTTGACACAGTATCATTAAGTTCGAATTAAATAATTAATGATAGGTATTTTAACTTAGAAACAGTACAAATGTGTTTATTTAAATCTCCAGATAAGGCAAATAAGCGTGTTAATCTTCAATTGTTAATAAATCATCCAGTTCTTTGCATTCATATTTTAATAACGCAGCTGTTTCATTAAATTCTTTTAAACGGTTGTAAATTTGCATTTATTTCAATAATTATTATATTAAATTCTGCTGTATCCGGGACAAAATTGCTAATAATTTTATAACTAATTTGAAAAAAAAATTCAAACAGGCATATCGAATTATCTATATTTTTTAAATTGTGCGATTTTTTCATTTTAAATAAGAATATCAAATTATAATAATAAAATTTGGTTATACTCTACATCCTTTTATTATTATATTCTATCTCCTTTGTAAATCCTTGTTAATTAAGTACGTTCAAATTCTGTACATCGTAATGTATTGATCATATAATTTTCATCCAACAAAACCTGTGATATATATTATTTGTACTCAGTAACTAAATATTTCTTAACTTATCGATTCCACTTCAAGCCTTTAGCTAAATGTTGCATATATCTTTTGGACATTACGCTCAAACAATTCTTGACACTCAAATGCAGTTACGTAGGTATGCAAATTCTTCATTAAAATTTTAGCACTGATACTCTTTCTACTGTGACGATTAGAAAAAGTTTTGCGTGTTTTTGCTATCCAACAAAGCTAAGGAGGATTTTACTCTTGATTTCGTAGGATAGATCATCTGAAAAAAATTTTAATGCCTTTATCCTATTATATATAATAAAATCTTTATATAAATGAAATTATTCAAACATTTATTTGTCGTTCTGTTTTCGTGGTTAAACAATTTTATACTAAATAATATTGCGTAATACAACGTTAATGCGTATAGATGTTTGGGTTTTAATTAAATACGTTTTAATTATAAAATCAAATTAGATCATCTTGGGTTTCAATACGAATTAAATAATACACAAGATTTCAAACTTAAAACGCTATTTAAATTTTCTTTAGAGAACTTATCAATATTACAATCATTGTCAACATTCAAAAAAAATTACTTAACGATTGTCTCCTCAGCTAACTGGTCAAGGCAATTTCATTAAAATGCCAAAAAAACGAACATAAAACGAAAATGTGAATTTTTAAAAATAGCAAAAATTATCGCTACAGCGATAATCAAGCTGACAAAACTGTTGGCAATTAAATCTGACCTTTGCCCACGCGATATAAGGTTGATTCTGCATTGTTAAAAATGATCATAATGATGTCATCTGTTTAAACCGAAAGGTTTGCGTTTAGAATCTATGGTACATATTATGTAGTTTAATCACATTTATCACAATCAGATAAACCGCTTATGTTAATTTATTATTTTATAAACAAATGAATTACCTATAGGTATATTTTGAGATAAAATAAGTAATTATTGCACCTTCCTTTACACGCTTTTTTAGTTTTAAAGCGAAAAGGTTGCGTTAATAGTCAATTCGTTGTTACCTCAAGAAACGGCCCAACATTATAACCCGCTTTTTACGTTATTAAATTATATCTGAACAATATAAATAAATATCCAAAATGAGTCGCAAATAAACATGAAAAGAAAGTGTTTAATAATAATCGTTATCTGGCTTAATAATTCAATAAAGTCCTTATCGCGGAAAAAATAGTAGGATTTTGATATAATAAATAACGCAGATTAAAATCGGACTATCTAAATGTAGATATATGATTTTCTTTTATTTAATCGTTTTTCTAAATACATCGTTTCAGTAGCCAAAGTTATCATTATATACAAGAAAGCTTACTAATCGTTTTGGTCTAGAATCTACATGATTCAAAGTCCATGGCGGCATCACAGACCGATGCTAGAGTTACGTAAAAGTGTAACGCAAATCGTATTCGTGTGATGACGCATGTACTATCACCGTAAAATACAAATGAGTGTTCAATTAAATACAATTCTTATAACCAAAGAAAAAGAAAGCGAGAATGTTGTTAGGGCCAGTCAAACTTCTTACATATCCAGTTTTAAGCCTATTTCTAGTCTTGTACGATTACCTTAGATATTATTAGACTTTGAATTGTTACTTAGGGACTTCTGGAAGCAACCTAAAAAGACATTGGTAGTTTATTAGCGTGAGCATTGGTATGTGTACTCTGTGTTGCCAGGAAGAAGATACTCTCAATCTTCCGTAGTATATATGTATAAACTCGTAAAATATAATGACCGTATCATATTGTTCTTTGTTGTGATTTTATTACGACGCCAAAGATCGGTGTAGGTCCATTAGTTTCGTATCGCAGAGCACGTATGCCGAGGTCTCGCTAGCAATAGACCTCACGAAATCGAATGTGCGCCTAAATGTGGTTTGCCTACACCTATCAGCCACTCTAAACAGTATCTAAAAATAATTCCATCGCAAATTTTGACGTTGCAGATTGATAATTTTTTCGTTTTGAAGTTGTAATAGTTGACAATTAAGTTAGTTATTTAGTTAATTGTTTGAGTTACTAATTAAGGTAATTTAAAGTTACTATATCGGTCGCAATTAACCGTTAAAGCTTTGAAATCTTCTTACAATCAATAAATCACTGTGAATAGTGTACGTATTAAATTTTTCATAAATATACAAATTTTAAACCCGTACTAAGAAACTACATTACAATCTATGAAAAATATTTAATCATCAGGACTTAAAAATGTTATTGTGTAAGTAGGGTCGCCCAGAACGACTTTCCTGTATTGGTGTTGTTGAATGCAAATAAACATGTAAGATAAATATACCCTTTATAGCTTAATTATTAATTATAAAAACGTGAAAAAGCAGTTCATAGATCAATATTACTAAATTGTCAGACTTAATTTTGAGATAGAAAAATATTAGAGTGGCGTAATAGTTGAGTACTCTTTGTAAATTCCAAAGCAGTCACGTACAAATGCTAATACGATTTATTGAAACCGAAAGCATCTCTTATGGTGCGCTATTGCATAGTGTTCGAGGCATCAACCTTCTTTTACGGATGTCCGTTCTACTGTTACATCACTTCATTGATGATGTACTATTTTTTCAGTTACGGTTAACATTTCATTAATAGTTTTTTATAAATCCAAATATTGCTATTGTCATTCCCCTGAAAAGACATATGAAAATTGTTTGACGTGACTTTAGTTCTGTTTTTCTGTTTATGTTATCTAGTTTTTAATCTATAATGCTCAGTTTAATTTTATGTAAAATAATCTATTTCCTGAGTTTAAAATTAACTACAGATAATATTTCTCGACAATATTCTTGAAATTTTAACCTTATATTATGTAATATACTTCAAAGGATTGGAAAAAGGCTTCATAATTTACATAAAATGCTATAGAATATGTAGACAGTTTGACAATATTATTGACGTAAAGAGATTCGTGACAAACACCTGAACAAAGTTGTTTTGCACCGTACGACGCTACTACAATATTCATATTAATAAATAAATTGCGTAACAGTTGTCATAATTCATATTATTATTCATATAATAGATACCACAGCATGTTTACTGTACAATGTGTTAAAAACCTATAGTTTACATAGTTATTTTACTAATAGTCTGGTGTTTAGGAATTGGATTTTAGGTACTTAATACAATAAAAATCAATTAAAAAATAACTCAATAGCATGGGCACATGACGAAGCGGAAAGCATACTAAGACAATGTTCAGATACATGTTAAGATATATGAGATATCAGTAACATCTTAAAGTATTTGTATGGAAAATTGAATTTTGCCGCGCTCAAACCTGCCATTGTCTAAGACTAAATGTCATTTTGTTTTGATTTCGAATGATTTTAGAATTTATCGGTGATAATAAGTGAAATAAAAGAACGTTAAAGTCGTTTCTTTGTTAATAATTATATCTCTCGCCCGTGGGAGAGCCATGCTGAAGCATATGCTGACGCACTAATTGGGCCGGTTTGTCCGATGTGATACCACGGGCTTACAGAATACTCAGCGTGAAGTGGTACTTGTATTGTGTTTCGCAGAGTGAGTGGGGATATCGAAGCCGAAGTGGCGTGGTTGTCATGGGCGGCGGTGTTCTCGTACCATATTGGAGATCCGCTTGCTCCGTTGTCTGCTATAGAATAAAGAAGTATTCATATAATTAATAGAATGTATATAACATCTTATATTATTTATAGTGATAGAGTTCTTAATTTTTTTTAACACTATCATTGTAATCTAATAGTTAAAAACTTTGAAAAATACAGTTTTTTATTAAATATATTTCGTTATTGCGACCACAACTACACGTTATTAGTAGAGTTACAGAATTATAAGACATTGTGTTAAGTAAAGCATCATTTATACATAAAGGGATTAATGACTTCAGAATATTGATATCTCATAACATATGTAATAATACACATTATAAACGTAATCCTTTGTTCCTTTATACGAGTATATATTTGTGGTTATTAGATAACTTATCGTTCATAAACTGTGTTCTGTCCAGTTGGTAACTAAAATTTGAATGCACGCTTGACGCGATCTAGTTTTGTTATTTAAATTAGAAAGGTCAAAGCGAGCGTGACCTTACAACTCAAAAAGAAATAGTTAACACGAACGACTGCCATGCCAGTAATTATTACAAACGACTAACATCAAAGCGGTTTTATATTATTTCGACTTTTTTCATGAACATCAATTGCTTATTATTTATATTTTTATAAAATATGGCCGTCTTTTTACCTATTAATTTATTATCTTTATCTAATACATCCAGAATTAGTATTAGGTGAAAATAATCCGGATTAATGCCAATTAGAAATTCATAGTGTAATCAAAAATCAAATGCATATAAATAATACTTTGTATGCAAAGTATTATTTATTTTCAAACATAGAAATGACTTAATATATAGGAACTTATATAATTTTTAGATATTATTATATGTATATTAAATTTTAATTTAGATCTTTCTGCTCCATATTATTCGTATATTATGTTAGAGTTAAATATTTTGTTTTGTTATTGTTCTTTGTTTTGAGGTCAGTTTATTTGTTTAATTAAGTTTATTATCTGACGGAAACCGCCATCTTATCAAAAAGGTATTGACCAAATTATTTAAATAATTTGAAGGTATAACTTCCGAATATTTAATTACTTGCTTTGTGTAAAAATAATTACCAAAAATCTCGTTCGTTTCTCTTATCTGCTGTTTGATTTCAAAGCATATTTAATCGCGTGGGAATAATTTAACCAAGTCGTGGTCGCGTATCAGAATCAGTCCATCTTTGAGGTCGTAAATTGCACTACAAAGAGGTCATCAAACCACACAATACATTGTTAGGCAATACCGTAGCGTAACGTTGTGCTATAGGCTGAGTTACATCGAATTAATTTATGCTTTAGTCTTCCAAAAACCTTGAATTTTTTTTTTTAGTCTAGCAAAACTAGAAATGTTGAACATGAGTAAGTACTTTCCAAAGCAGATTTTAAAATTTTAACGTCTATAACATTCATTATATCTTTATAATCTATAAATTAATCTTCGAAAACAATCAATCCAACTCGAAATATAAATATGTATATACATAAATAAATTAATGTAATTGAAAAGATAATAATCGTATTGCGCGTTTGCTGAAAGATTAGTGGTCATCACAATTAAATCTAAGTACATTTATAGAAATAATAAAAGATTTATCAAGTAACTTTCATCGTATAAATTAAGTCTCAAAACTCATATTAGACAATAACATACAAAATTAGACACTTCAATAATATAAACAAATGAAAAAATAAGCATTAATTATTTTTAAAGGAAAAAATCTAACTTTGAATTCCACATCCTGAGGACATTTTAAAACTAATTTTTCTCAAGACAATGCTTTCCGATTCAAAAATGTCGGTTTCTTTTTTTATGGTATAGCGGACAACGTAGCAGGTGTGTCACCTATATGGTAAAAGAACACCGCCGCCCATGGACAACCGCACTATGTACAAGTATAGTTTTACTCTGAGTATTCTGTGACCCCATGATGTCAGTTCAGACGAGCTGGCCCAGTTAGTTTGTATATGCAAACAAAAAGGCGAGAACAGGCAGAATGAATGTAACTTTGTTATAATGTTGTGAAATAACCGGGGATATGCCGATGTCGACTGGCACTAGGCGTACTTTTCACACGGTATGTTACACACGCGAAGTTCACGATCGCTCCACTCTGATGCGGTGTCAATGACAGCGTGAAAATAATGGGATATGCATTCGTTGTGTTTGATCTCCGACGCAGAAAGATTTATTTTCACCTGCTTTGTTTGTATTATATTACATTATACACAACATAAAACTAACGCCATAGCAACAATCAGCACGTCGTTATTTTTGTTATTATCTAAAAACGGCGTATTTTCAAGGTATTATGTGTAAAATTTATGAAGTTTTAAGTATAAACTGTTCGTCAATGTGCATAAACAAAATAAAATTATATATTTCAGTGAAATGTGATCTCTTTTAAGCTCAAATAAACTTTCCAAGATTTTATTTTTTAATAAATGAAGATAGATTCTATAGGACTAGAACCCAGAGCCATTGAACCCTTTAAATGTGTTTTTGTTTTAATAATGGATTTAATTTTTTCATTATACTCACTTTATCATTATGTCGCTTGCTAGAGCCTACAGAATATGTAAAATTTGTGTAAAAATATAAATGATACTATACAATCGAAACACAAAAACATATATCGTTGTCTTTAATGTGAAATAAAAACCTTTGAAATTACTTAACATTATATATAACATTGCGTTATCCTAATAAAATCTGATGTTTTTATTTTTTAGTATCTCTAATTATGTTAACTTACTGAACATACAACTTGCAAGTGTCGCCTCTGACAGGTATTCATAGAGGTCCAACGAAGAGGCCTATGAGGCTGAAATGATGATGAACTTACTAAAAAAACTTTCATGATTTAATTATTAACTGATTTTTACACAGAGTTAAAATTTTATCATAAATCATCAAAATAATGTAATTACGAATTACTATCTACAGAGAAATATACACAATTGTTTTATAAACGGAGTTCAAACGATAAAAAATATAATATATACATATTAAAATTCTAAGGCTAGCGTCACTTTCTCGTTGGACTCCGTTACCACCGCATAAGCAATTCTTTTAAACAGTTATAAATTATGATAGCACTGAAATTTTAACTTAAATTGGTGCAATTCTTAGTAAATATTTGCAACGATATTTTCTTACAAAAAAAAAATTGCAACGAGAATGCTTGCAACCTTCATTTGCAAAACATTTGATTACAAATATTATTTCGAGAAGTTATATTAAGATTTGAAAAATACATTTCTGTTATTAAATTTGTAAATTGTTTGCATATTACTTACTATGATAGGCAATTTTGTAAATTGGTAAATATCACGTAAGCCACTACACATTTTGCAATGAACGCATATCTATATACATAATTTAATATTTATTATAGAATATGTATATATGTATGTAAATGGTTAAATAATTTGCCATAACTCCAAACATTTTATTTAAATAATATTTATTTATCGCCGTTCAGAAAAGCAAAAGACAATATTATAAACCACAAAATAATTGAATACACCTCTTCATTTACTTTTTAACTGACTAAGTTGTTCTGATGGTCAAAATCTAAAGAATATAAAATATTATATCCTGAATTAGATTGCTTAGGAATCAAGTTCTGGTCGATTTATTTCAATGTTCAATCTGTAATCAAGTATTAATTTCTATTCGAACGTGTTTTTTGTGGCCTTCATTTATGGCATAAGTGATTGAAAATAATAATAATAACATCAGTGGAGTCAAATATATATATATATATTATTTTGAGTTAGGCAACTGAGTGCAACTATAGTGCAAAGTTAATTTAGCATTAATGGCTTCGATAA
Organism: Delias oraia; assembly: GCA_018230265.1. Taxonomy (NCBI): domain Eukaryota; kingdom Metazoa; phylum Arthropoda; class Insecta; order Lepidoptera; family Pieridae; genus Delias; species Delias oraia. The sequence continues at coordinate 8,592 of DWCF01002889.1, read as the reverse complement.
TTTACAATCCGAGCTATTACAATATCCTGTATTTAGGACCGTGTATATGATTATTTTCCGTTTTAAAATATATAAAGTATTCTGCTTTATACGCTGCATGTAACATTGAGAATGTTTTCTCTTTTAATCTATGATTAAATTATAAAGACATACCGTTAACTACTCTTTGTGTCTTGTGCACTGATTTATTTTATATAAAGAGGGACGCTTACGCTTTAATATTTTATGTATGATGAGCTCGTGTTATAAGCCGTAACATTTATTGTACGTCCCTGGTATTCGAACCAAAAATCACCGTTGCACAAACACCTACAACTTTTGATATAGTCAAATGTATTCATTCGAATGCTAGTCTGCTAAGGATAACTTTGCCTAACAAGGAGATATCTGTTAAGTTAAATGCAAATGATTCAGCTTGTAATATTAAATATCTTTAGTCCTTATTGAAGCTAATTGGAGAATAATTTAACATCTTCTACCTGTTAATATGGTAGTAAGCCTTAAAATAAGCATAGTACGCCATGATTATATGGCAAGTAACACTTAATCACGTAAGTAATAAACCAAATGAGTCTCTCTCTAGATCTAGTTTATTTTTTAGGTTAACTTAAAGTAATTTATTTAAATTTAGAATGATATCGCCAAGAACATTAAATCTAATAAACGCGGTTATTTATTATACTGTAAAATATATCTAAATACGAAATGTCCATATACGAAACATCAATTTGATACAGCAAACCATTACTATGCTAATATCTAACATAAGCGTTCTCGGTTCGATCTGAGGATGTCTTGACAATAAATCGTTTCCTTTATTGTCGTAATGTGTTTCTTTTTAGGGCAGTTTAACGATTAATTTAGTCAATAGTCATTTCGAGTATTCCTTCTTTTAACGAGCCTTTATATCTTTAACTTAGAGTTACGCTTAATTAAAATAATGTTGTTTTGTTGCAGAGCGAATCGAGCTACACCTCTTCCGAGGAGGGCTGCGGCGGCGGCGAACGCCACGCCGTGCTCAGCTACGAGCAAGTGAGGAGGCTCAATGACGTCATGGACGAGGTGGTACCCATCCACGGCCGCGGTAACTTTCCCACGTTGCATATACGCTTGCGCGAGCTGGTTGCCGGTGTACGCGCGCGCCTGGAAGCCCCGCAGACCGAAGGCGGCGCTGGTATCGCCGTAAGAGATGTGCGACTCAACGGTGGCGCCGCGAGCCATGTCCTGACCGACCAGTCCCAGCCTTACTCAGACATCGACCTCATTTTCACTGCGGAACTCCCCACCGCTCGCCACTGCGATCGTGTCAAAGCCGCAGTCCTTGGACATCTCGCCACGCTCATGCCGGTTGCCACTCCACGCCGCCGGGCCTCACCAGCCGGCATGAAAGAAGCATACGTTTCAAAAATGGTTCGAGTTAACTCAGACGGGGACCGCTGGTCCCTGATATCACTGGGCAATTCCCGTGGACACAAGTCCGTCGAACTGAAATTTGTAGACACGATGCGGCGCCAGTTTGAGTTCTCCGTGGACTCATTCCAAATAGCGTTGGACTCGTTGCTCGCATTCCACGAATGCGCCCAGCTGCCAATTGGAGAGAATTTCTATCCCACTGTTGTCGGAGAATCCGTGTATGGTGATTTCCATGAAGCGCTTTTACATCTATCGGAAAAGTTGATCGCGACGCGACAACCTGAGGAGATTCGCGGTGGCGGGCTATTGAAGTACTGCGCTCTGCTGGCGAAGGGTTACCGACCAGCACGCCCTGACAAGATAAAAATTCTCGAACGCTACATGTGCTCAAGATTCTTTATAGACTTCCCCGAACTGGGACAACAACGAGCCAAACTTGAGGCATACCTCCGGAACCATTTCGTTGGCCGCGAGGAAGAAGCGCTGAAGCACAGGCACGTATTATATAGACTAACAAACATATTACATATTAGTTCGCCTTAGAATATACTAAAATCGCTATTCATATCCCTAAAATACTTGTTATTTAATGAAACGGAACTGGTTTTTCTGGTTGTAGCATCTAATGTGACATTTCAAACGCAAAAACATTTGTTCAATTTACAATAGTAAAGCTATATGTTCTAAAGATGTACGAGAAGAACCAAAAAGAAACTCATAGGGTTAATTTTTTTATCGCCAAGTTTACAATGGATGGTTCATAGACGTTTGCTAAATTAAGAAGGTACCAGTTGATACTTTGTTTGTTATTAAAAGCTTTCTTCATTAAAGCATTTCTTATAAGGTTTTCTTTCTGTAAGTTCCGTTATCTCTTTGGGTAAAGTCTTTTTTGTTTGTTTTAGATACCCTAAAACTAAGTACAGCTATTTTATCCTTATTCCTAACATTAAAATTATGGTAGTCGCTATTTTATTTGAATTTATTTAAATTCTTCGGCACATTGTGTTTTCGTAAATGTATAGGGATGGTAAGGTATATTTATTTCCTGAAATAACTCATCTACACTTACACTAACTTTGAATTCCTATCACATGACTTTTGGTAACTAGAAGGAACTCTTACAATCTAGGAGACCCACCTCCGTTTTCCACTATACCAATAAATAAAAAAGAAAATCGATAATTCTTAACCCAGTCTAGCTGTGAGACAGACCAATACTCCTGTTCTACTTTTAAATGCAAGCGAAGCCTTCCAAACTGAAAGTGAAGTAATTCATTTAACAGCTATTTGAACATTTTTACGATCTCGCGTAATTAAATTAAACGCAGTATTTAAGCATTCAAAATCTGTTTTTCCCAATATATCCTTGTTGAGATATCTATTTATATTTATTCTCCAGGAAACCCACCTGCTTCGTTATCCGCTATAGAATACAAAAAATACTAAATACGTAGGTTGGTTCTAATAAGATTTCTGTGCTCTGTAGGTACCTGACCCTGTTGCACGGCGTGGTTCGCGAGTCCACGGTGTGTCTGATGGGCCACGAACGGCGGCAGACACTGGCGCTGATCGAGGCCCTGGCGTGCCGCGAGCTTTGCGCGCGCGCCGTCCTGCTGCCGCCGGTGGTGGTGCCGCAGTACTACGTGTGTGTGTGTGCGTGCACGGCGTGCACCGCCTGCGTCGCGTGCTGCGAGTGCTGCCGCCCGCAGCTCTGCCCGGCGTGACCCCAGCGCGACCCCGACCGACCATGAATTTAGTGCCAAATGTATATAAATATATGTACGATACGCTGTGTGTATATAATGTGAGATTCGCTTGAACCAACGCGGTTATACTCTGCGTCAATTCGATGTTGCTCACTCTACGGATCAATTCTTGTCAATTCGTTGTGACGGGCTCGCGCATCCTCATAGCATCTGCGACATTCATTCGCCCATTTTCAAATTAAGCGCGGCTTGTACCCGGCTTGTCGATACGTGACGTAATTTTTGATGGTACTCCTTGCGTGTTGATCGCTTAATATGTTAGCAGTACGGAAATTGCTGATCACGCCCGCGCCAGTCCGAACGCACCGTGAGCTGATGTCGACGGTCTGCGGCCAGCGTCGCCCATGGCCTATAAAAAGACTAGTTACTTAATATTAAGCTTTTATATATACATCATTTCTCATAATGTAATGGCATGTCTCTCTCCACAAGGACCGCGAAACTGATTGATATCTCATTTCTCATTCCACGAACACTTCCATATCTCGTAGTTAAGCCATCTTATGATGGATGTCACACCTATTCGGTGAGCGATGTTGTCCTATGCATTTAAAGTGCATCGGAGGGCGCGTGGGACGTGAACTATGGCGCTGTAAGTCATGAGATGGTTTATCTAGTCATTCACAAGTCCCGCCCCGACCAACAGGCCTTGAAACGCGACAAAAGACAAAAATATAAACTCAAAAGTAATATGAGAGTGTAATGACGCATTCGGACGCGGAGTTAGATATAGAGTTGAATCTTAAATGACTACATATTTTGTAAAGGTCAATACAGTTCGTTCCTCGTGTAATAAAATGACTTATTTTAATAAATATTTATTAATCTAAAATGTATGTATACACTTCTATCGTAGTCGTTTTAAATTTTGTATTCGGCTTGGAGAAAGTTTACCATAATGAAAAAATACGCAAAAAAAATCCAAGTTGAATACAATGTTAAAGCAATTTTGATCACCGTTTATATTTTAAGAACATTTACAAGTAGTGGAGTCAGACGACAGAGTACTTAGGAGCATGTTTTATTTTAAAAGTCTCAAGAAAATAGAAGGCGGTATACAAAATTGTGATGTAATTGTTGTAGAGTAACGTTGTCGGTGATTATATAGTTACATAACATATTATCTAGTTAAATTCGATAGAGATATATTATTGTTGTATTTAATAGTTATACGAAAGGTGTAAACATTGTCCGGCCAATACGTGCATGTCTTATATAGTTGCCAACGCAAAGTTATATGTATACAATTGTATGGAATAATTCTAAGTTGTTTAGGTCCGGAGTACTGAGTACAATCTGCTTATCTTTAAGAAACTTCGGAACAATGAACGATTTTATGAACGAATTTTTCTATCTTGCTCACTTTCGAACCAAAATTTAAGATCTCATTCCATGTCTCGGCTTAATTATGTTCATTCTTCGCTTCGGGTGACTTTTCTACATTGCGGCTGCGTTCTCGTCACATAAGCTTCAATTGTTAATATCTAATGTACCATAGAATATTTACCATATTATTTAGATTAAACATAGCTATGTAAAATTAATGGCGCGTATTCAGAATCAAGTAGGACGGGCAGAACGCAGTGCAACTTTTTGATGTACCTAGTAACGTATAGACCACAAGCATGTACTTAGTGATGTAATTTAAGGTTAATATTTTAGCAGATGAGAAATTGTACTATATTCCAATCATTAAGATTATCACTAGTATTTCGCCTGGGACACTACAAACAGGTGTAGATATGAGGATGGTAGAGATTCGATTCTCGAAGGAATGACCTATATCGATATATTATCAAATAATGTGTGTAGTTTTGACATCATTCTTGTTTGTATCTCATGGACGTTGTATCTGCTCCGATGTGTCTACGGCCTACGCTATCGACACAGGCGTTGTGATTTGTGATCTTTTCGAAGGATATTTTTGAATTCTCTTTGTTGTCGTCACTTTTATTTGTGGATCTAATCATTCAATTAATTTGTCTCTTAAGATGTACTTATCTCTATTGTAAACACTATGTAGTATTGGTACCGTAAAGGAGTGTTTTTTTCTGAATGATTAGATTCGTTTATCTGTGATTATTCTATTTGTGATGTATCGTACTCAATTATTGGCAAAACCTTTTTCTTAAATCTACCTCTTGACGAGACTTAATACAGAAATTTATATTCATGGAATACTTAATAAAAAGTAGAGTTTTAATCACATAATTTAATAGTTAACTAAATTAGCATTAAACGATTTCTTTCACTGTAGAAGTTATTTTAAATATTGCCTAAGTCCGATATATGTGATCATTGACGGCTTCATGGATCATTGATGATGATATTTAGATCACAATAATAACGGTCTTGTGTGATAGACACCAAAATTATTAAATGTTAGGCGCTTTTTCAGATGTAACATATATAAATACTGCTACTTGCTATTATTAAGTATTCAATTCGAAAGGTTTTTTGCTTCAGAAAGCTCCTCGTTTGCCTTTTGTAACAAGTTGCTTCCATAATGGTCATAATATTCTAATTTACAAGTAAAATGGAGAGACATGATGTAGTTTAGGGTTTTATTTTTCTATAGTTACCATCAGTTTTCTGCTAGCCTTACTTTTAATTATTTTAAATTCTATTACTTATACACTGTAAACCGTTTGTGTGTTTTTATATTAATTTATTCGATTGTTGAGTTGACTTAGAGTGAGATACTCATTTTTCATTACGAATTACATTTCCGCGTCACGCAAGTTCCTATTGCTTGCTGAAATTGTAAAGAACAAAATATATTCAAAATACGTTGAAGAAAAGCACACAAACGTGTCAAATGTTGCTTCGCAAGATTCGATGTACTGAAAACGTCGTTTAAGTTCGATATTACAGCGTGAAAATAATATTTGCTTAGGTTGGAACAAGTTTTCATAAGATTAGATTGGAATATCCGTTGTCAAGCCTGATTTCTTCAAAATTGATATGAGAATTATCTTATGCCGACCTCTGTAAATATCTCTCCTCATTCCAAGGCTACAATTGTGAAAAATCAAATAAAGCCACAGAAATTATTTATGTTCGAAACGTTAATATATTCTTAAAGAATTACAGACGCTCCTTGGGATTATACAACTTTTAGGTAATTTTTTAACAATATTTACTTTACTTTTTAACAATACTGTTTCAAGAATATTTAGTTTGTTAAATTACGTCATTATAATGTTTATGGCTAACCTGCTATGACCGTCCCTGTAATGTCGAACTGTCGGAGTGACGTCAGGCTCCGCCGCTCATATGTTACACGCGAAGCCGGGGCCTCAGACTCTCTAGGGTAGATTCTATTACATAAAGCCTTACATTGTATAAACTAATTATTATAAGTTTCAAATCGATACCTTTATTGCAGTGTTTATTCGCACATCCTTTTTTCAAATGTATTATTTAAAATAAAAACGCGTGTAAGTATTTCATCTCAATTGAAATTTACACCGTTTGACAACTGAATCTGGTAATAATAAGCAAGTGTCGAAACTATCAACTTTCCAAATAGAAGTCTCATTACTATTCTGTCATGTAAAAACTTCAGGAAATCATACAATGGAGTAGAAAAGAGCCTAAATTTGCCTGAAAATCTAGGTGTTAACACTTGTAAGTGAGGTATCGAGATATGTTTATAGTTATTCGTGTATTTTCTCTTCCATGTTGCCTGTTTCGTATAACATGAGGCGTGGACTCGCTATTCTTGGGTTACATAATGTTTATATTTGTGAAGAGTTTTAAGCTATTGTAAATTTTACAGAAAACTAAATAAAAATGTTGTGAAAATAAATTATAAAAAAGTGATAAACAGTGATGTTGTGTTTCATTCGTTACCCCATGACCTTCTAGCATATATTAAAACGAAGTAGTACTACAGCTTAAAGTAATATTAATCTAATATATTATCGGCTATATTATGTATGTCGATCACAGCCGCCATATTGGTACACATTGTTAACATTCTTGGCAAGTTTAGCTAACAAATAGGTATAATAAATGGCTTGAAACGGCATTTGAAGAAATGAATAGAATAGAAAATAATTATTCATCAAAAACAATAATTTTCTTGATTATATGAAATAATTAACAATCACTTCTATCGCCATAGCCAATCGCCAGACACAAATACATAGACAAAGGCTTATTTTTAAAAACTACGGTTTTTCATAAAGATTGTGTATACATAAAGTCTAAAATGTAAGACCGGTAATGCACCCGCGCCTTTACACGGGCTGAGTATTCATGGGTATAAGACCCGTCCAAGGCGAGATTACAGCCCGTTTGCCTTCGTTTTCATAAAAAAAAACCCTAAACGAATACAATTTGTCCCGTCTATGCAAATTAATTTGAATGCTTATTTTGAAAGATTATAAAATCAGTTGCAAAGTTTAGAAGCTGTGTGAGGATTTCGTAATTCGCTTAATATACATGTGTCCTGCTAACGGAGTGCTCTAGATTGAATAATGCAACATTCTACCAATCGTGTATGAAAAACCTTCAAATGAAACGTACATATGTATAATTTATTATAGTAGTATTACTTAATAATAGAAGTAAAATAATATATAAATTGTTATATTTCTGCACCCGTGGGATCGCCATGCTGTAGCATATGTGGACGCACTAATTGAGCCGCCTCATCCGAAGTAATACCTCAGGCTCACAGAATACTCAGCGTGAAATGGTACTTGTACTGTGTTTCGCAGAGTGATATCGAAGGCTCTTAAAAAGCCGCTTAAGCGGTGTAAAAAGCGGGCAACACAACTAATGCGCGGACTGTAGCGCGATTATCCCTAGGCGGCTGTATTCTTTTATAATATAGGAGACCCACCTGCTTCGTTGGTCCCTATAGAATAAAAAAACTTGACTTGAAGTGTATGGAGTTGACCGTGATATGTAATTTTTAAAACCGTTACAACTATGAAACGTACCCGCGAGTCTGCGAGGGCTAAGGGTGTCGATGGGCGTAAGATCGCTTATCCTAGGTGAGCTTCTGCTCGTTTGCCACCAAAAAAGAATATGCAGCTCAAATTTTACGTAATAAAAACAACTGAACAGTTAAATATAAGTCATCTTCACCAACTTTAGCTTAAAACATTATCGTATTGAAAATTAAGCGTGCAGATTAAAGATTTATACTTCTAGATTTCTTAAGAAATACACAAGCTTTCATTAATTATTAATAAAACTGACTAGTTTCTTATAATGTTCCCATTTTCTAAATAAAGCAATAAATAATCTAACATTTACAGATATTGAAACTTATAAGTTAAATAAATCTGTAAATTAAAGTAAATTAATAAAGAATGTACAGCTAGTCCATTGAATTAACAGATTTCACAACAATTAAAATAATAATTGCATATATGATCATTGATTTAAGCGCAAGCGA
>DWCF01002888.1:0-21896 GCA_018230265.1 Delias oraia | reverse complement strand
AGACGCCCACCCGCTGCGATCTTGAGCGATGTGGATCCAGCGGTTGCCCGCGACCTTTGTTAGATCGTCTTTCCATCATTTTAATAATCCACGTTATCACATCGTTCTACCAGAGAATTTGGCAAAAATTAAAATCGTTTCCCGCTTGTCGATTCAGTGAAACGAATGAAAAGGTACTTGAAATAATCTCAACACAAACGCTGAGTGCTCTGTGTACACGTTCCAGCACTTTAATCCATTTTTATTTCATCATTAGGTATTTCTACATTCATAATTTTCAGCAACAATGAAACTGACAACCCGTAAAGCCTTATCTCCGTTTTTATAACTTCGTGTTTTTAGCTTTACCTATACTCTTCAAATATAGTTATCTTATTATACAAAGCAATATAAATTAATATTTTTTACATACTTATTATTGGTTAGGTAATTTAAAACTGGTCAAGCCATTTGGAATGCAACGCAATATTCACCATTTTAAATTACATAAAAAATTTAAGTTGTAAATAATAATTTGATCTTGGACTAAAAATATGATTGTCTTACAACGTTATGTTAAGTGATAAGTAAGGGTAAGGAAAATAGTTTGGTAGACATATATATTCACGCAAGTGAGAGGTCATAGTTTCAGTATTTTGGTATTAAATAAATGTTGATTTATAATTATAAGATGTTTTTTTAAAAATGTACCTTTTCTTAAATGAACGTCTAATGTTTCCAATGTAATTTGTAGTAGGATACTACTAGTAAGGTATCAGGAGAGACTTACCTATCTCCCTGTGGCTTTTAAAAGTTGGTGATAGGGAACATTTTATTAAATTTTATGGAGAATCACACACAGCACAATTGATAGTAATTCACTTAATAATTTCATTTAATTATACACATAACCGAATTATTTATGCTTAGAACTCCACTGAATTTACACACATAACCTCGAAAATACACAATTTTTAAAAAATCGCTTAAAACATAACACGCTCTTTGTTAGATAGAAGTTATAGACACAAAGTAGAATATAAAAGGAATATTTGACGTATCTAATCTGCACAAAAAACGAATAGTTTATGATTTCAGGTATATTCTATATGAATGTATTATTGTTCTGTGTTCGCGATTATTTTCTTCGTTAACTTTGCACAATTTTATGATTGATTTTTGTTTTTGTATTAAATACGCCGCGATATGAACAGTGAATTAGCTGTCATGATTTATTTAGAGTAATTTATGATGACGGATCTTGAAATATTCTTTTGCTCTGAATTTTTCTCGTTGATTTATTAGAGTAATATTATCCGTTCTTTGTTTTAAATAATCCATTACTGACAGTGTACAATTATTATTCAAATTATTACACGACATTACAGATTCACCACAGATCCTCCCTTTGTGATAGATAAAATATATTCCATAGATTATTATTTGTAGTGTCCCGGTCGGTCCGAGTGGTTACTGGTTTGACATAAGGAAAAACATGACAAGAAATTGCAAAGGTTGGATTTAATGGGGTGTTTTTCTGGAGGGTTGTATCCTATAAAATGATTGAAGTACGATAGGAGTGTTATATTTTAATGTTGTCGATGTTTTATCTGATGATATTAAGACTGTAAAATATACCATGAATGTTCATTATAATATATTATATACTGTATAATAAACATACACATAATAGTAAGAATAATAAGCGCAAGAAACTTAATACATTCAAATTAAATAGCGACCACCATAATTGTAATAATAGGAATAAAGATAAAATAGCAGTACCTAGTCTTAGGATATCTAAATCATGTACTAAGACTTTTTTGGGGAACGGTGTTCGTTTATATAATAAAATCTATAAAGAGATAACTGAATTTACAGAAAGCTTATTATAACATCAATTAATACATAGAAGGCAAAGATGCATGGAAACTTATGCACAAGCACCAACCGGTACCTTTTAAAATAGCCAAAACCTTATAAATAAACCAACTATTGTAAATTAAGCGATAAAAAAAATTAAACCCTATGAAGTTCTTATTGATTCTTCTCGTAGAGGTCCGAACTAATGGTAGCTTTACCAATAATTATAAATCGACTTGAAAAAGTGGCTTTTATGAGGCTTATTTGAATATATGCTTATGAATTTTAATACTTATGTGTACTTGCTTAGTCTTCTGTTCTATACATCTCTGATTTATCTATTATATTATATTATATATTAAATTTAGGTTTTAAATATATAATTTCCAATTTATTATTATTAAATCGAAACAATTGCTTTATAAGACCGAAGCAAATGCCTTTTAATACATCAAATATTAAATTAATTAGATTTACGAAATACGAATAACAATCTTAAGAATGTGATAAAATCTATTTGATCAACAAAGCGTAGTTAAAAAAGTATTATAAACTTGAAACTTCAAAGCACAAAATATTGGCGTTCTAAAATAAAATTTTTCAAGCTAGTGAAATTAAAATGTCGCTTTTAAAATATTTTAGTGCTTAAACTGTTTTAACAGTTTATTGAAATAACCTTAAATAAAAAAAAATTTTATAGCAGCAATGTTTTTTTTATTCTATAGCAGACAACAGAGCAGGTGGGTCTCCTATATGGTAAGAGAACACCGCCGCCCATGAACAACCGCACCTAGGTCCGCGCATTGGTTGTGTTGCCGCCATTTTACTCCGCTTAAGCAGCACTTTTAAGGGCCTCCGATATCCTCACTCACTATGCGCAACACAGTACAAGTACCGTTTCACGCTGAATATTCTGTGAGGCTGTGGTATCACTTTGGATGAGCCCAATTTGTGCGTCAGCATGGCTCACCCACGGGTGAGCAATTAAAGTTATATATCAATGTCAAAATGACAGGTAATATGTTTAGCAACGAGTTACATACGTTTTTATGCTCACTAAATGCGTTCAGCACAGTCTTATTACCCCACAGAGGCTATCGATCTCGACACATTGGAATTTAGTACTTGAAAGCTCTGTTTATGCGGAAATTATAATAGTAAAATATATAAAAAATTGATTGATTAAAAATATAATTGCTTAGGATCCGAATAATATATTCATTGAAAAATAAATAATGTTATATATTTTACATTTGAAATTTATAATAGCTTTTTTTAAATTCAATTATTATCTTAATTACGCCATTTGGCATACATAATTAAGGGTAAATGTTAATTTTATTTGACATTACTATTATATATAAAAAATTACTTTAAATAAATAATAATTCAAATACGAACCACAATAATATATTTTTAAAATATAATTTTAAACTTCTCTCTGACTTTAAAGTGCAAATTGAGATTTTAATTGTTTAAAAATCTTTTATATAAAAAACTAATTAGAAAAACAATTCAAATACGAACCACAATCATATATTTTTAAATTCAAATTTTAAACTTCTCTGTGACCTTAAAATCAAGATTGCGATCTTAAATCGCTTTACAAAAGAGCTTTATCCTGAAACGTTCGAATAAGAATCACTCTAATTAAAAGGAAACCCCTATATGAAACATTTTGGTCGGAACGAGATGGTTGCGGCTTGATTTTATTTGAAGTAATTTCTTTGACGTCGAGAGGCGGACGCTCGGGTTGCCTTTGCTAAATCATAGATCGCTGCCTCTCACTTAATAGTTATTACTCTGTGTAATTTTATTCCCTCTTAGTAAAAGGAATTTTAACGTTTTTTCAAAGTGGTTTACTTAGTTTTGCCAGAAAAAGGCATTTTAATGGTTTTCGTTTTAAGATACACGGTTTACCCATTCTTTGAATACTTTTAACTATTTATTAGAGCATAATTTCACAATTTGCTATGAGATAATTTCTCTATTGGTTTAATAAGATCAGTCAAGTTTTCAGCATTCAAAAATTTAAAGTGTGTTATTTGTACCAATATAATAAAATTTTAATTATAACTTATATGAACGTATTAGAGTTAAATATAGTTTGTAAGATTGTAAACATGGGCTTTTTGAACAAACTATTTTTTTTACTTTGTGCATCTGTTATTACAGCGTCAGTGATTTAGGCGAATAAGGTAACAAACGAAAAGATACCCTCCTATATAATATATTATATATTAAAGGACCTCGAAAAATATTTTCATAAATCTATAGAGTACAAATCCTTATCAACTAGGAGTTTTTGATTAACATATTAAACAAACATTTAGTATTGTAAATATTGGTATTGAGGTTTTAAAATATAAAACTAGACAAAAAAATTCAAAAAGCTGTTGTTTTTTCATAAGAGAATCGTTTATTGTATAAAATTGTAATATTTTAAGATTTATTTGAAATTGGTATACAAAAATATGTATAAGTTAATGTTGACATACCGGAATCGTATAGAAGTCATCGCGTACCTGTCTTGCTGCTTTTAAGTTCGGCCTAACATGCGAATCGTGCTTCGGATAGTTATCACAAGGATAAGATTAAGTAATGAATTTGTATGAGCATTCACCAGTTACATAATATGTATAGTTAATGCGGGGTTGTGATAAACAAACGAACCTGAACGAGTCTTGTTTATAAGCCGATAACAAGAACTTTGGTGTTGGCTACTTAAACTTCACCCTTTATTCCGGTCTCTTGCTTCTTCCAACCAGTTTCTTTAGTACATGGCGAATGTCAGCAGTGGTTGTTTTCCTGATGGTAAGAGACAGAGCATAATCAACGTGAAATGGTAGTTGTACTTGAAACGGTGCTTCTACTGTGTTTCTCTGAGTGAGTGAGGATATCGTAGGCTCATAAAAATGCCGCTTAAGTGGCGTAAAAAGCCGGCAATACAACCAATGCGCGAATCGTGGCGGGGTTGTCCATGGGAGGCGGTATTCCTCTACCATAGAAAACCATCCATCTACTCCGTTATCCGCTATACCATAAAAAAGAGATCACTGCCCATGGACAGCCGCACCGCAAACTGTCACTACGTTACGCTGCTTAACGGGAATTCTGGTAACATCACTCAGGGAAACAAGTACAAGTCAGCACCGATTAAGAGCTTGAACAACCCTGAGGCTTTCCTGATACCACCTTCCACCGCATTTGTACTCTAGCCTTTTCAAGTTCTCCACTTAAATTTATTTCCCTAGAGTGACTGAAAGTTAACAATTGAGAGTGATAATTTAGTTTTAAATAATACTATTTAAAATTATAATTATTTATATTGATATGTTTGTATTTTATTTTCTTTAATGAGGAGCTGAAAAGGGGCACAAGATTAAACGGGTCGAGTAATTTGTTAAAAACCTATTTCTTTTAAAGGCTCCATTTATCTCTTTGGAAAAAATGTTACCAAAATTTTCTTCACGTAAAAACGGGTTTATGAATTTAAGTTACGGTACACTCATGTTTAAATTATCTTAATTACGGCACTCTTTTTATCCCTCTCTGTATGTTGTTCAATACTTAGTGCAGTAGGTAAATAGAGCATCTCTGTAAGCGCTAGGGCTTACAACTTTGCATACATCAAGTCTCATCTTTATGCGACCGCATAATTTACTTGCATTTCTACCAAAGTACTTTTACTGTTATGTCGCTTTAATGGTAATATCCATCATCTTACTAGCTATATTTAAATATAGCTTTATTTACATAGAATTAAATACATTTATAACTTAATTATATATTCAGTAAGCTAGAGTTTCATTTCAGTGGAAACGACATAACTATATAACTTTTTTTTGATGGGCTATTTGCTGCCGGCCATACAACCATCACAGCCTCACACGGTCTTTTTTACGAGCCATAGGATCGCCATGATTTTGATTTTTAGCCTCGACTACCGCAAGGGCGTCTCCTGCATGACTATTATAGATCACAAATGTAAATAAGAATGTGTTTTAGATGTTGTATTATATATAATTGTATATATAATTGATTTAATTTTTATATAATAATGTAAATAGACAATTAAACCACAATCATCATCATCATCATCAGCCCATTTAAGTCCACTGCTGGGCATAGGCCTCCCCCAAAGACGCCCACCCACTGCGATCTTGAGCGATCTGGATCCAGCGATTGCCTGCGACCTTCGTGAGATCGTCTTTCCACCGCGGGGAACCAACGCTTCTTTAACTGTTTTTTTTTATTGTATAGCGGAGAACATAGCAGGGAGGTGTTCTTTGTGGTAATGGAACACCGCCGCACATGGCAACCGCGCTACAGTCCGCGCATTGGTTGTGTTGCCGGATTTTTATGCCACTTAAACGGCATTTTAAAGGCCTCCGATATCCTCACTCAGTCAGCGAAATACAACAGAGGTATCGTTTCAATTACATTTACTATTTCACGCTGAGTATTCTGTGAGCTTATGATATCTCTTCAGACGAGAACACGCAAACTTATTTAGATTTAAACATTTGTTTACGGAAATAAACACAAAAGACGTATAAAAAGTGAAAATGGAAAAGTTTTTCTTTTGTCAAACTCAAACTAATTGACACTTTCCGGATTTCCATTAGAAAACAGATTTTCAAATCGACACATTTCCATTTGTATTCCCACACCATCATAACATCGAATATATTCTTACCTCATTTTCCCATTTCCTTCTAAACTAAATAAAAGTATAAATTGTGATTCCGGCCAAGACTCCCCAGTTGTGGTCAACTTGTTATGTTGCCAGGTATACTCGCCAATATAACCAGTTTATTGCTGCGTACCGACGCGTTATATTTTAAAATTAGTTTCATATACCTAATCCTTTAGTTGAATTCAGAATTTTTTTTATTTGATCATGAAAACACATGAAACTATTTGACGTATATTGGTCACGCCAAACCTGAATTCCTCACGCGTCTAAATGTGGTGTGATAAATGCTTAAGGGAAAATATTCAAGGCACATGTAAAGAAAAAATCCCGTTTCATTTTTAAACCATTCGCAGCGAAGCTCTTGATAATAGATCTTATCTGTTTCTTACATTTTGCGAAAGAATATTCAGCGTGAAACGGTACTTGTACTGTGTTTCGTAGAGTGAGTGAGGATATCGGAAGCCCTTAAAAATGCCGCTTAAGTGGCGTGAAAAGCCTGCTACACAGTTGTCCATGGGCGGCATTATTCTCTTACCATATAGGAGACCCACCTGCTCCGTTGTCCGCTAAATAAAAAAATCGAACTTAAATCCAAAGGGAATTCAAATAGAAATCTTACCTTTACCATTTATCATTTAAAAACTAGTAAAACATTTTATTCTATTAGTTAACAAAGCAGCGAAAATAAACGAGTCACCATTAATCTCTCTTAGCGCTAGATTTTCATTTATAGCCCAACTATATCCCCTCTCTTTCCCCACAACTCTGTATAGTGATATACGTTTCCCCCCCAGCTCGTAATTACAGGTGTAATTTTCTAATTTATCTTTTAATACATTACAATTTTGAACATGTTTGGTAAATTTCATTTCTAAGTGTATAATTAAACTCGTTCGGGGTTAATACAATATTATATAAATTAAATGTTATTGGCTGTGCTACAAATACAATATACCTCATATTATATTTATTCTACGATTATTTATAAATCAAATTTAAAAAAGACTCTTTTTCTAATTCTATAGCGCACAACGGAGCAGGTGGGTCTCCTATATGGTAAGAGAATACCGCCGCCCATGAACAATAACGCCACAGTCCGCGCATTGATTGTGTTGCCGGCTTTTAACGATGTTTAAGCGACACTTTAAAAGGCCTCTGATGTCCTCACTCACTCTACGAAACCCAGTACAAGTACCGTTTCACGCTGAATATTCTCTGAGCACGTGGTATCACTTTCAACGAGCCGGCCCAAACAGTGCGTCAGCATATGCTTAAGCATACGGGTGAGACAGTATTAAGACACACCCAGAGAACGAATAAATTATAAATTAAATTATGATTTTCCGAACCGGGATTCGAACCCGATACCTCTCGCTTCATGGTACACTTTTAAAACCATTAAGCTACGTGGCTCTCAAATTTTTATTGTGATGCCTTTTTTAAAAGCCGATTTGATCAAAATTATTCATAGCAATTTTTTCTAAGAACCTTTTCATCAAATTATACTAAATTGTTATAAAATTGCCTTTTTATTTCATCGAGTTATAATAAGAAATACTCGTATAATCTAAATGTCACAACAAAAGAGACGCATTACACCAAATCGCTTTATGGTAATCGTGTGCATAAAATATGGCTGCAAATACCATATGGCTATAAAGGCACATAAAACTGTACAAGCAGCAAATCTGACGCGTCTATCCCGAAATTCCCACAGGCGCTAAAAAATTCATACAATGCTGCCAATGGCTGTGCGGAATAAAAATCAAGACAGGTCCACTTATAGATGGTATGTAATAAGGCAGCTCTCAAAGGAATCTCTTAATATGATTTGCTTGAAGGTTCTTTGAACTTTTTTCCACTGGCCTGCCTACTAATATGAAATAGGGGTTATGCGGACCGAATATGATTCAGCGCCGACTCGAACGTGATGTAAGTGATTAGGTTTTATTATTACAATTATATTTATTGAGATAACAACTCGTACAATTTTTTTATTCTTTAGCGCACAACGGAGCAGGTGGATCTCTTCTATAGAAAGACAACATAGCCACCCATGAACAACCGCGTCACAGTCCGCACATTGTGTTGCTGGCTTTTTACGCCGCTTAAGTGGCACTTTTAGGGCATCCGATATCCTCACTCACTCTGTGAAACACAGTACAATTACAATTTCACGTTGAGTATTCTGTGAGCCCGTGGTCTCATTTCGAAAGAGCTGGACCAATTAGTACGTCAGCATGGCTCAGCATGGTCTGAGTCTAATCCACGGGTGGACTATGAATTTGGTCGAATATGATTTTTTAGTGTATAGTGGAGCTAACTTTAATAAGTTTAATGCTGTTTTACAAAAAAATCTGTATTAAAACCTTCTTTTTAGTGAATTTATTAATTATATATTTTTATGTAAGTTATTTATATTATATGTAAGGTGTTCATAATATAAGAACACAGAATAAAAACTACCTGTGTCAAACAGTGTAAAAGACTAACCCTGGTATAAAATCAGTGGTCATATTAAATTGATTAAAATATGATTTTCATTAGCAGTTTATAAAAAAATGGAGTATTATAAACCTTTCCTGTATTGAAATGAATCGTAAAATCTCTAACTCCAAGCAGCATAAAAATTAGCGTTTAGCTTGAATGAAAAATGCCTACCTGTTAAGTAAAATGGAATTTTAAGCAAGCCTTCTTGAATGAGGGCATTAACTTCCCTTCACTTGACCTCACGTGCATTTTATATGAACTGAAATCATAAGGCTTTACATCTTTTGTAGGTCCTGAATTTGGGCTCCCAAATTTTAGGTCGTCATTATCTGTATTTTGTAAGAGGTTATTAATGGGTATACTTTGTTTAGCTACATCGCTTTTAAAATATTATTCGTTCCGTGTTACGTTAGAATTGTTTTTATTTTAACTTCTGTCTGTTTTATGAGGTTTTGTGCAGTTTTATTTGCTTTTATGACCTTAGTAACTGACATTGCCCGCCGTATTAGTAAGTTAAAGTAGCAATGGCGACATCGCTCGACAAACCGACACCGATGAGGAAGAAAGGTTCTCGAGTGGCGACCGCGTTTCGGAAAACGCAGAGTGGGACGTCCCGCCATGCGATGGAAAGACGATCTCACGAAGGTCGCGGGCAACCGTTGGTTCCAGATCGCTCAGGATCGTAACGGGTGGGCGTCTTAGGGGGAGGCCTATGTTCAGCAGTGGACTTGAATAGGCTGATGATGATGATTATAGATATAGTGGACAACAAGGTAGATCCTTAGATGGTAAAACAGTGTCGGCCATGGGCATCCGTCTTGTAAACAGCTTTCAATCCAGTAAAATTTACAAAAATCTATTTAAGCATTGATAGGATGTTTTAGTTTAGGAGTAATATGTAGAGATTTACAAAAATTGAGCAATAATTATTTTTTAATTTAACCTTAAAATTCGCAGGTGATTTCAACCCGAATTAATAATTGACTTATAAATGCGCGAACATGAGTCAAAACGTCTCTGTTGTGCTGAATGAACCGCGGTTTATATACTCCTGGTTCAAACAAAATAATCATAATAAAGTACAACTAACCCGGCTTATGTAAATTCCGTTACATAATTTCTCCGCTTCATAAGTATTTATACACTGTTTGTACGTACATTTTCAGTGTTAGAAGTAATGAAATACTAGCAAACTACGAGTAATGGTGCAGGTGTGCCTTTATGATATCACCATCGCCCATGGACAATCTTGCCAATCAATACTTTTGGTTATGTTTCCAAATCTTTACAACGCTTCTGCGGTGCAATTTCACATGCTTCTGACAACCTTACTTACTTACCGAAACACATTACAACTACTGTTTTGCGCTGGTATCCTGTGAGTATGGTATAACTGTGGTGGAGACCTAATCAATACGCCAGCATATGCTTCAGCAAGGCTCTTCCACGGATTATTGCTGAAATTTAATTGGAAGATAGGGTTAAATATTACAATAGGCAGTTCCTCAAAGAAAACTTAATCAGTTTTTTTCATTTTAATAAAGGTTTCATTATTTCTTCTACAAAATATAGCAATCTTTGGTATATTAAATTTTCATTAAATTCCTTTAAAATCTAAGAGATAGAAAAAGGATAACAATCGGTGGATTGTTATAATCTTTTCTCAGTATAATTTAGTAAAAACCTGCTTTACAGCGATGAAATGTTGGACATTTTATTATATCTATTTAGACTGTGTATTAATATATATAAATTATATTATCATAATTTTAATGGAACCCCTATTAACCTATACTTTAAGTTTTTAAATAACATGATTATAATAATTTCCTTTTCTAAATATGTACCTATACAATTAAATAAAAAAGATTATGAGATATAAATTTTTAATCTGCATATATGTAAGACACTTAAAACTAATTTAATTGTAAAATAAACTTTGAATTTGATTTTCTGAAGATAGAGTAAAAAAAAAATTATTTAGTAGATACAATATGATAACCTCCACTTAAATTAGGCTATCAAAATATTACCTGAAAATAAACAAACGGGAATAAAATTCTATTAATATAAACTCTCAATTCACACAAATTGTAAAATAAATTTGGTATTTAATTTAACATAAGTTTTTATCACTCTTAATCGCAATTACGTTCAAGGATAACTCAACAATCAAAACATTTGACATTTCGTAATAGTTATATTAGGTATTTTATATATAGCATTATTTCGTTTTAGTTAGTTAATTATAGTTAATTAGTTATATAAACATGACGCACTCGTTGCTTCGATGGCGCTGAAAAGCCTTCGTCCTATTTTTTTATTCTAAAGCGGTCAACGGAGCAGGTGTGTCTTCTATATTGTAAGAGAACACCCCCGTCCATGAACACCCACGCCACAGTCCGGGCATTGGTTGTGTTGCCTCTTTTTACGCTGCTTAAGTGTGATTTTTGAAGGGCCTTCGATATCCTCACTCTGCGAAACACAGTACAAGTACCAGTTAATAATTATATACACATTTTATAATTGTGTATTAACTTTAGCTTGTGTTGCTTTGTCATTAAATGTAAATCTCGCAATATAAAGGTAATACTCTCTGTCAAGTAAACTAATAAGTTTTTATGCATATTAGTTAGAATTAAATGATTATTTGTCTAGCGGTACATTGTCAATTTCACCGAAACTCTGATAACACTTTAATATTAATTTAGTTACTCCGAAACATATAACGGGTTGTTAGAATTAATCTTTACAAGACAAACTTTACACAACTTGGTCTAATGGGGTTTCAATAACTAATATTTATTATATGGTCTATACATGTTTTCGCTCGCAATAATTACTAATATAATTTGTAAAGTACCACGTTGACGTTCAATGCAAAATATTTGCGGTATGATTTCCGAATGAAATGATCTGCAATAGTCTCACAAAACTGAAACGGAAGTGTATTTGGCAGAATTACTAAAAATATTACTATTTTAAGGATATATATGACGTAAAATAACTATTATAAGGTGAAGATTTGAAGACCACGACTTTACTTTCAAGAGAGAACGCAGAGGACGAATAAAAGCTATACTTGTGAATTACTTGAAATAGGATACATCATCTTTTTAATAAGCTTTTTATATAGTATAGCGGACAATGCAACAGGAGGGTCTCCTCTATGTAAGTTACCACAATGGACAATACACCCCGCGCTTTAATTGTATTTTCAGCTTCTTACGCCACTTGAGCGGTATAATTTTTCCCTCGGCATCCTCACTCTTAGCGAACTCAATATTGTTTCACGCTGGTAATCTGTCAGCATGTGCTTAGCATTTTTCCCCTACGGTTAAAACAGTGTTTATGCACTAGCCCAGCGCCTATCATGACCTTACAAAGTGTGAATAAATTATTAATTTTATTGAATTCATTAAAATTCTCTTATTAATTTTAATTATTTAACACTTTAATAAAATTTATATTTTCAATTGCATCTGTCATTTTTATATATTGTTTATCAGCCAAGCTATACATATGAAAGAAATATATTTTCTTTTCATATAAATATAGGTTTATAAATGA
Source organism: Delias oraia (assembly GCA_018230265.1). NCBI lineage: Eukaryota > Metazoa > Arthropoda > Insecta > Lepidoptera > Pieridae > Delias > Delias oraia. The sequence goes on along the minus strand of DWCF01002888.1, from coordinate 9,295 downwards.
AAACAGTGAGGCAAAAGATCAGAAGGCTTAATTAGGATGAGGAGAAGGTGTTCCTCCGCCCATGGACACTCACAAGCGTTGTAAATGTACGTGAATATTAAAGATTTTATTAGCAATGGCGAGTTATACGTCATACACAATATCAGATTCATCGAACATTCCACTTCGATTACCGATTACAATCGCGGAGGTACAGATGAGGGAAGCACAGAATTTGAAGCACGCCTTATTAGTCTTCTAATCAGAGCTTACCAGGCCTAGTCCCAATAAACAGTGGCGATAAGCTACTATTAACTGATACAGGTATACAATAGTTTAGAAGCAATAGCAACAGGAAAAATAATATCCAAAATTGAAATAAAATAATATGTATTTCATTTCATCAGTTTTATTTATATACATCAGTATTTATACATTTATACAAATAAATATTTTTTGTGAAAATGGTTGCAAACATGGATGAGTGGTCAATCGCCCGTAGAACCCACAGCCTCTGCAGGGCTACGAATGCATTACCGGCAAAGCGTATATTATTAGCAATTTAACTTGATTTGATTTAATTCTTATGTAATACCAGTAACATAACTTCAAGTAACTAATCATCTTTTTATCCTATCTTTATATAAAACCTTATATAAACCTTATGACTTATATAAAACCTGTCCAATCACACCGTTTAAAACTCAAGAAACGCTGGACAGATTTTTATGAAATTTGGTATGGATGTAGCTGACATCCTAGATCATAGAAACTACTTTCACTCGACTAGAAAAATGTAAGTAAAGTGTTTAGTGTTTCTTTCACTCATCGCTTTCACTTTCATCGCATTTTCCGAGATCAAGTATTACTTATACACATTAGCGTCTCAGTCAGGACAACGTATGCCGTGTCCAGTAGTTTTATATAAAACACTTTCTTCATATTATATCATCAATATATACCTTTATTTATAGAAAGTAACACCGTATCATAATCAGGGTTGTTTCAGTTAGAACTTTATAAAGTCATATTATGGCATATTATTGAACTTGAATAAGTTATGAGTATTAAGGGCCTCAAAGATCGGAGAGAATATTATTTATTAACAAATTAATAATTAATTTCAACCTTAGCTTTGTAACTTTGGGAATTAATAAATGTAATTATAAGTTATATTGAAGGAATGGTTCATGTTTTGATGTTTAGATTGAAAAGCTTTTATGCCGCTCCCAAGATGATTTCCTTAGAATTATCTTAACCCCATGATAATATTTCGTGAAGCAACGTCTGGACTTATATTTTTATTTTTTTATCTATTTTAATTAAGAATAATTAATAATGTGATACCACAGGCTCAGAAAATACTCAGTGTGAAACGGTAGTTGAACTTAAACCGGTACTTCTACTATGTTTCGAAGAGTGAGTGAGGTTATCAGAGGCCTACTATACCATGTAAGTGACGTAAAAAGCGAGAAACATATCCAAAGAGCATTTTACGGTATAATTTTCAGATCTTCGTAGGTAAGTGGTTTTATAAGTCTACCAAGAAGCTAGGGTTCGAATCCCAGTACGGACAATTGTGGTTTAATTTATAATTTATTCGGTGTCTGGAAGGGCTTCACAATGGCCGGGCTTAATACTGTCGTACCCATGAGAGAGCCATGCTGAAGCATTTGCTAACACACTAATTGAGCTGGCTCTTCCGAATTGATAGCACGGGCTCACAGAATACTCAGCGTAAAAACCGCTTTACAATTAAAAACATTTTTAACATCTTTCACACTTATACATTACTAGTATCATGCAAAGAATTTTCAATTTTCATGACTCGATGAACACCTGCTCAATTATTCACTGTATAATAAAGAAATAAAAAAAAACAAACAAAATATTTTTAGACAAGTACTATGAAGACAGTCTATAGTTTATATACGACTGTTCAAATGTGAAACATAGCAAAGCATGACTCACGATAAAGCTGAAATTAAGAATATTACAAAGCGGAGAAAATGTGTGCGATTCAGCGCTATATTCTAAGCAAAGCTCATAAAATGTCTTTATTAGGGTTGACTAAAAGTTTATGTTGCAGTGATATTTTTCAATAAAAACTAAATTATTCTGCTACTTATGATAAAAGTCATATAAAATATACATTTAAAAGCAGTTTTAATCTATACTCAGATAGTTTTATACAAATACGGCTCATTCGAAATGATACCACGAGCTCATAGAATACTCAGCGTAAAACGGTAGTGCCTCTATCGGTGCCTCTACGCGGTTGTCCATCAGCGTCGGTGTTCTCTTACCATATATCAGACCAACCTGCACCATTGTCCGGTATACCATAAAAGAAATTAGAAATGAAAAGGAAATTCAATTAAATTCAGATAATTGAATTTTCAATTGGAATGAATTATTTTATACAAAGAAATAAATATCTTTAAATTGTTCCGTAGATTAGTTAGTCAGGAACTTAAGTGCGTAACACAATTTACAATTGACGAGAAAATTTGAATTTTGAACAGGAAAGACTTAGAGTTAAATTCCCCGTTTCCTTAAGATAGAAGTGTGTTGATAAAAGCTGTTTTATAATTTTAAATGTGTTAAAAAGTGACTTGTACAGCCCTTATTGAAGACGGGAGTATTAAGATAATATAATGGGCGTGGAACACCTCTCATAAGTCACGTCTGTATTTGCCTTCCAAATAAAGATTTTCAGCTCTTTCAGGTGTCGTATAGTCATTATTCTTATATTGACCATTACGTATACGACTTTTTTGAATTAACCAAATACTTTTTGTATTAGATATAAGTAGAAAAATAAAAAGATTTTTCTTTTGATCACCTACTTGCTTTTAAGGAATATGACGAATAAAACTCTTTTTGTAGGCCTTACGTAGACGTAAGCCTATAAAAATGCTCCAAGGGAGTAATCCCTTATGGCATTTTTGTTCTCAATTGCGTTGAATTAGTATTACTAATTACGGAAGTACAGATACACATTAAGATTGTAGCCACATCAGTTATGCAGTAAGTAGGTACGTAAAAATCTTGATCAATCTCACCCATGGGAGAGACATCCTGAATTGGGCCGGCTCGTCCGAAGTGATACCACGGGCTAACATAATACATGGCGTCAAACATCGAACAAGTGTTGTGCGGCTTTTCATGGGCGGCGGTGTTCTCTTACCCACCAGACCCACCTGTTCCGTTGTACGCTATAGAATAAAAATATATATATAAACATTGATACTAATTGGATATGGAGAAATACACAAACAACCTTACTTTAAGTTCCGTTTTTATTATAAAATAAATAATACACAAAAATTAAGTTAACCAATTTAATCATCTGATAAAATAATATTATTTAAAAGCAATTCAAACAATTCATAGCACCGTGGTTTGAGTCTTAACAGTTTTATATTATGTAGTTAATATTATGAAAATATAATATTACTTAGTTAAACAAAATAGCAAATGCGATTATGAAATAAACACAATAAGACTTACAAAGGGAAAAAAGTTAGAATTCTCCGTAATATGTAAATGGGACCGGGTGAAGCTACATCGATTTAAAACTTCGCAAAAAACTTATTCACAAGGTCGCTTACTATTCAATGCGGAGTGTTTTTATTTGAATATTTTCCTAATAATATTTCCTTGCTGGCTAAGGCATTTTAAGCTTTGGGAAGCATCCTAGACTTGCAAAGTTAAAAGAATAGAAATAAAAAAATTAAAATAATTAATAAATACTAACTTTGAAGTATTTAATAATATAAAAATTCATAAAATAAATTCAAGAAAAATACTTTTGAAATCTAATAATTTCTTAGATAATTATATCATCCCACAAAGAGTCGGCCTCGTTGTTTAAGATGAAATTAAGTTCAACCATAGGATAGAACAATTGTAGCCGTACAATGAACAATTGTACGTAAAACATTCTAAACAACAGGAAATATTGTTTTTCAAAAAGTTGGAGATGATCGCTGTGTATTTTAAAAATGCCAAACTCCTAAAGTGTTGACGTTCATTACGGTTCAATGCTAGTTCGCTAAAAGTGGATTGAAAATTCGTATAAAGTTGGGAGAATTTGATCGGAGCGCTGGGGAAATGCGCTTAGCGTATAGATCGGCTTCATCTGGCTTCCCCGAACTTAGATTCGCTTTGAAAAATGAACTACGATTTATTCGATCTTTGCTAGGTTAGCTTGCGTCACTGACTTTGCATAACATATCAATGGTGAATGGTGACGGAACGGAAAATTTAAGATATATTTACCTTCCTCATGAATAAATATAATATATATCTGTGACATTTGACATGAGTGAAGTTGTAAGAGGAACCACGTGAATTTTATTTTATTTTTTTACGATGACTTTCTAATTGATTGAAATTTTTAAGTTGTTATTAATTAAAATCTAAGTCATTTAAATAGTTGGTTAGAATAGTAAAGCATAAACAGTCGATTCTCTGTTTTGTGTTATTAAAGTTTTCATTGCTTACTCATTTATCAGATTTCATATTAAATTTTATTGTACTTAATTTAAAAAAATCTAATTTAGATGAATCACATTGTGGTGTTTTATAAGTACCGCTATATTTCTTACATATATATAATTTCATATATTTTGTATTCCTAAGAAAAAACAGTCGAACGATAATGTTTCTTATGAACGCTGTCATTACGATAAGAGATATATGAATGAGTTCTAGAGAAATGTTATAGACCTTGATAATATTAATTGAGCTTTTTTATAGTATAGCGGACAACGGAGAAAGTGGGTCTATATGGTAATAGAATACTGCCGCACATTGATAACCGCGCCACAGTCCGCGGATTGATTGTGTTGCCAGCTTTTTACGCCACATAAGTGGCTCTTTTCAAGGCCTCCGATATTCTCACTCTCTCAGCGAAACACAGTACAGGCACCGTTTCAAGTCGACTACTATTTCACGCTGAGTATTCTGTGAGCCTGTGGTATTACTTCGGACGAGCCGGTCCAATTAGTGCGTCCGACTATGCTTTAACATGGTTTTCCCACTGGTGTGACAGTATTAAGATACTCTACCGCCAACTGCCAAGCCCTTCTAGAGATAGATAAATTATAAATAATAATTCTCCGGACTGGGATTCGACCCCTATACCTCTCGCTTCATGCTACCTATTAAACCACATAGCTATGAGGCTCTCAACATTTATACCTAGATATAAAATGTCTTCTATATTATATATAACTTTCATAACTTACATAGCAAAACAATATTTGCCGGAACACCTAGGATGACATAATTCCATTAAAAGGTTAAAATGAGTGTTTCATAAGGCAGATATTAAAATTTACCAAGATCTCGCCCACAAAGTCTAATTGTGCAACAGCTCCGAATTCGTTATGTTCATTTCAAGAGGAGACAATCACCGAAATTCAGATGAGACTCTTTTTCTGCTGAAAGAAGAGCATCTTTGTTCTGTACGGGAAGCCTTATTAGCGTGACCCAGCTTCAAGTAATAATTTACGGTTACGTTAAATAAAATATAAGATCACTCTTAGTGCGATTTCTAATTGTTTTTCGAGAGCAGGTGTCTGAATAATTTACCTACATATTTGTGGTTATTAATGTCATATTTCTAGTAATTTAATATTTTCCTCTTTCATTATGGTCTAGTTCAGTGTTAGGCAATGTGTGTACCGCGGCACACTGGTATAGGTACTTTGGTCGTTAATTGGTGTGCCTCGGAAAAATAAGGTTGTAAGATAAACTTACATATGTTAAGTAATAAGTAAGAGTAAGAAAAATTCTTAGGTTTTTTTTATTCTATAGTGTACAACGGAGCAGGTGGTTCTCCTATATGATAAGAGAACTCCGATATCCTCACTCACTCTGCAAAAACCAGTACAAATACCGTTTCACGCTGAGTATTCTGTGAGCTCGTGGTGTCACATCGTACGAGCCGGTCCAATTAGTGCATCAGGATATGTTTCAGCAAGGCTCTTCCACTGGTGAAAGTTAGGTAAATGCTAATGCTAGATAAATAATACTGATTTAAAAAAAACTGAATTACCTTTAAAAAGTTACTTTTTCCTAGATGATCTTGAACACAAAAAGTTTGCGGAAAGTGTCTAGTTTATGAGTTGAGTCCACCTACTGGACATAGGCCTCAACTTTTGCCCTCAATGCTCACCTGTCAGAAGTAAGCATCTTTGAATTTTGAATACTAAATTGAATTAAAGATTTTCAGAATTTTTATATATAATTCTTACGTTTTTATAGAACATTATAAATGTAGTTCATTATTATTGTATTACGTTGTCCACTAGTGAATAGACAACGGCACAGGCGCCTCCAGATGGTAACAGATCACCGTCGCCCATGGCCAACAACGCTTTGGCTGTGAGGTCGACTTTTTCGCCACTTACCCGGTAGAACAGAGTGGGCCCTTGATAACATTCATTCAGCGAAACATTCTGGTATTATTTTAGCTAATGGTATTACTCAGAAAAGATTGCCTATTTAGTGCATTAGCATGGCTCGCCCATGGGTAAGACAGAGTAAAGACTCTTGGCCGGTAACTATCAAGTCCTTCAAGTCATAATACAATAAAGAAAAATTATAAATTCTATTCAGACCGGGGTCCGAGGGCATCTAACTGGTGTCTTTCACGGTAGCTTACAAACTAGACCACGCGACCCTAGAAAATGTATATCACATATTTTTCTTAAATAATCGTTTGAAACAGAAGGTACACTAAGATCTTTTAGGCCAACCATAAAGAATCCAATTTCGGAATACACGGCCATTCAATAAATACACCCTCACATAACTTTTATTGAATTAGTATTACAGGAATAAAACAGCTTCAGCTCAGGGCTTATTGTATGACACAAAATGTGCTAAGGAGTATATCATTGTAAGAAAAACGCCGATAAGTGTTTACTATAGAGGTTTACATTTTTTTATGGAAACAGTGGCAAACGAGTTCGAGGCTCAACTAGGATAAGTGATCCTCCGCCCATGGACACCTGGCACTTGCCCGACCGCTTGTGCATTGTCGGCCATTAAGGGTAGCGAAGGCTCTCTTTTGAAGGTCCCCCAGTCGTATTGGTTTCGAAATACCTCTGAAAAAGGTGAGTCCACAGACTTGTTTACCACCGACAGAATTGTTTAACATTAATTTGATAATTTGAACACAACTGTTGATGTTGATCTGTGCTCGGTAATGTTTCTGAAGAAAACTATTCAAAGCCGTTGGTGTTTCTGCAATAACTTGTAACGATTCGCGTTAATAGCATCTTGCTAATTAGCGTCTTAAGTTCTTACAAGCTCATGCCGAGAGAAATTGTATTTTTATAATCCACTTATAATATAACTTAGCTATGAGGGCTTCGCAAAATATTATATTTAAATAAGGCATTATATAGTAGCTCTGCATAAACATTAAATGTTAAAATAAAGAAATCAGATTTATGTTAAAATGGATAAATTACTAACACTAAATGAGCCGCTCAAGTTGGTTCAGAGAGATACGTCGCGCTCATAGAATAACATGAAATATCTAAAAAGCCGGCAACACAACGAAAGCGTGGAGTGTGACTTGGCTGTCCATTGGCAACACTGATCTGTCACCATTATTGGCATGCTCATTTGTCCACTTTTTAGTAAAAAAGTCATTATGTCACAAAATTCTTACGATAACTGGCGTCCTTTTCAAAAGACCTACATGAAAGAAAAGCTAAAGATTTTTCGCAGATAAATCTTTTCACATCCGTCAATCCAGCAGGGAAACTAGGTAAGCGCGTTTCTTTTTAGTTTTGGTTCCTTATCCAAATAACCAAAGCCTCCAACACAGTATATTTCATCAATAACAAGTAGAAACATAATTAAATCATATATACATATTATTATACTATGTAGTTCTACAAAATAAAGTATTTTCGATGCTCAGTCAAAATGTAACAAAAAATTAGTTTTTTATTTTTAAGGCATGCTGTTATTTTTAAGTGTTTCTAGTTGAACACTAAAAATTATGAAGAATCACAATTAATTTCTAAAAGAAAGTACCAAATTCTCAGGACCCTGCAATGTCTCCTGAAATAATTTCAGTTAAAAATGCATCTTGTTTTATTAATTTCTATAACAAAGACATATATAACATCTTAATTAATAAGTTTACTATATTTTAATAATGGGTGCAATAAATTTTATCTTTTTTCCTCAAATATATTAAAAGTATTTATTATAAGTTTATTTATATTTAATATCTAGTATCTTAAATAGAATTATATAAAAATTTATTTGAAATTTTAAAATGTTATGCTGAAACATTAATATACTGAAAAACACTTGCATAGTTATTGCAGTAAAAGTTTTAAAATACAAGGAGAAATAGCAAAGCAAAATTACAAAGGGAGTAAATATGTTAATATATGAAAACGTATCTTTTATCTGGCACTTTAATCTCGCGCCTACTGCATTCCCATAGAGATCCCCAAAACTATATTGCACCGTAAGTGGGACAATGGGGAGAAACTGACCTAACCTAACCTATTATCCGTTTAAAATGCTGGAACGAAAAATCTTTTTTCGCAGTAAATGAGGTGTAAAATCGCCCGGGATTGGAGCATAGTATCGAGGCTTTATTTCAACAAATAAATTGTGTAAGATAAACGGGGAAATCGAATTTTATGAATACCATGTTCTTCGTGAACTAGACTGCAATATTGCGAGAATATATTTCAATTTGGGACGCTTCACAAAATAAATACATTGCCATAAATGGTAACGTTTTTATCACAAAAAGGATTTTTATGTACATAACAATAGGGATTTACGAAAAATGCATGCATATCTGATGAACAAAAAGTAATAGTTTTATAATAAAGGTCTAAATTAAATATAAGAATTATTGCTATTACTTAAATAAAATGCGTTTATTTTCATAATACTTATAATAAATATTATAATCACATTTCTAAAAGTAATTGTTTTAAATATTAAATTAAACACTTACTTTTAGAAGTATATAATTGATTAATTTATTTTTGAGAAAATATAATTCAAGTGACCTCAGTGCACTGAAAGTGCCATGCTGAAGGGTATGCGGACGCATTAATTGGGACGGCTCGTCCAAACTGATACCAAGAGCTCACGGAATACTCAACGTAAAACGGTATTTGTACTTAAAACAGTGTTTCTACTGTATTTCGTTGAGTTGCTAATGATATCGGAGGCCCTTAAAAGTGCCGCTCAAGTGGCGTAAAATGTCGGCAACGCCACCAATACGCGGACTGTGGCAGGGTTGTCTATGGGAGGC
>DWCF01002887.1:0-21896 GCA_018230265.1 Delias oraia | reverse complement strand
TATCTCGCAGCGAGACTCCGAGCATTGCCCTCTCCATAGCTCGCTGAGTGACTCTGAGCTTCTCCATTAGACCCATAAAAATAACCCATAAATTTTTTTATTTATGATTTATTAGTCCTTGTAAGACCTTGTTAGGAGATAGGAGACGGGCGAGTGTCTTTAACACTGTCTTATGCTGACGTACTATTTGGGTCGGTTCTCGCGCGTCACGCGTCGTGGCGTCACGTGCTCACATAATACTGTGTGAAACAGTACTTGTACGCTGAGTGAGTGATCAGCCTTTGAAATAATACTGCTCAAACGGCGGATAAAGCCGGCAACACAACTAAATCGTTGATAATGGCGCGGTCTATGAGCGACGGTAATCTCTTACCAAAGAAAAGATCTGCCGGATCTGTTGCCGGCTATATCCACCATAAAGAAAGCTTTACTATATAATTATGTCTTCGTTAACTAACAAAACTTCTCACTCACAAAGCTATGTGTTTGCTAATTCAGTTATCACAATATTCCATCACGGATAAATTCGGTAATCTAATAACAGGTTTTATTTTATATGAAAGTAGGTATTAAGGGTGGATAGGTACGGAATGACGTTGGTAGATATCAGGTTGAAATGTTTAGCATATATTGCAAGGCCGGCGGTGAGAGGATGACTTGTAAACAGTTTACGCGAGCAAACATTTACGCTGCACAGAGCGGGTTGCTACAGAGCGAGATACATATATTTGTACTTCGTCATCTTATTCAATTGTTATTTCAAGTACATTATATAGAACTATAAAATTGCTTTAGGACTTTATTAGTGCTTCTGGGAATTCATTGTCAAGCTTCCTGTTGGTGTGAAAATCTTTCAAATAGCTGCATTAGTTTATTCTTAAAACCAATATTACTTTACAAGTATTTTTTTACCAAGCCTCTCTCTTTATATTTTTGTTATTCATTAATGCAATTAGCTAAACGTGGTTTTTTAAGGAAATCAACTCAAGAATAAGAGAATTAAACTCCCTCCTTGCGATATGTGGGAGTTCAATACAATTCTCTGTTATCAAAGCCATAGTGAAGAAGGAAGACATCGAGTATCCTCTTGAGTCTTGCGGCCCATGTGTAGAACAGAAGTGATACAAAATAGATAATAACAAAGCTTAAGAACAAGTAAACTTGTAATGGAAACCTTTAAATTAAAAAGTTAATCTTTGATTGATTTGAAGTCAGACCAATATTAATAGGTATAGATTAAATATACTATTTGTATGTTTCCTCATAGTAAGTTACCAGAAGCACAATATTCAGAATACTCGAATATTTATAATATTCCCATTGCTTAACTCAAAATTTCGAGCTGTCATCTATGATATGTTTAATTTATTTACATTAGCAATTTAACACTCGGCAGGTTTTGTAGGAGAGTTGATCTGTGTTGCAATATTTAGGTAACGCCGCCTCAGGCGAACTCTTCAATCAACTCTCGTACGATTACAAACATATTCTATGTAGGCTTGTAAAGTTGATTGTTGATATAATGCTTAGCATCAAGAAGATAATATTCTCATTATAATGAAAGGAACAGACTAAAATTCACAAATTTGCTAAGAATAAAGTTTTTGTTAAGTTTGTATGTCTATTTAATTGTCCGAACACAAGTTTTAATTAATTCTAAAATATAAGTACTACAGTGAAGTCAAAGTTACTGGGTTCGAACCCCGGAATGAATAAAGATGTGTAATTTAAGTTATAACTTATTCTGTCATTGGAAGAACTTGACACTGACTGGGCTAGTGTGAGATACCGCCGCCTATGGTCAAACGCGCTCCAATATCCTATCTCACGCAGCTAAACAGAGTAGAAGTACCTGTTTCAAGATGGTATTCTGTACGCCAGGAGTATCACTCTTGACGAGCGGGCTATCACTGTCAAACCTTTCTAAAATCCGAATAAAATAAATAAAAACTATCACACTGATGTTTAAACTCAATACCCCTGTGTTCACGGCAACTTATAAGACTGCTTCTACTTTGTATGTGAAAATAACATTCTAGTCCTGATGAGTTGCTCGCTGTAATCCGTTTAAATCATTTAACCGTTTCGAGAACTCAGCGTTTAAATAAATGTATTCAATGAAAATAATCACGAATCAAAGGATTAATATTATTCCATAATTAATTTTTTCTTCTTTCTGAAAATGTAGACTCATTTTAATGACGATGAAATTCCTTTCAAAGGATGTTTCCTTTAATCACTAATGTATTCTTAATTTAGTATCGCTGTTACGGAATTAAAAAACAAAAGTCTTCTGATTGTAATTAAAAAGTGAATAAATCAGGCTCAAGTTCAGTTGTTTAATTAAGGATTAAACTCTCGGCTCCTTCGGGTTATTTAAGTTACATTAATTATTTGAAGTAACATTCATTTAATGCGAGCTGGTTCATTAAGTTACGGAAGCTACTTTGTAAATGCCCCGGCTTTTGGAGGGCACGGCTCTTCAAGCTAAATGTTTATGATACGTTATTTAAAGCATTAGGGTCAGATTACGTAAACAATAGTTGTACCTTTTTCTTTTACATGCTGTTCTTATTTGGTTCCCTCATCAGCGAATGTTCTGAGGAGTTACTTGAACTTATACCAGCTGCTGAATTTCATCCTCGAGCATCGAGACAATATCATTTCATCCTCGTTGTTTGTTGTTCCACTATGTCAGATCTTAACTAATAATGGATTCAAATAAAAAAAATAATTATTAACAACATAAAGAATAAGTTATCCAACATGGTGAAAATAAAAAACATATGAAGTAGTTAATTTATCTTGAATTTTTCTAATTTCGTAATAATTCAAAACGCTAACCTATAAGAAAGTATCGTATTTTTTATTACAATTTTCCCCGTAATTTTATATTTATTCTTAAAGAAAATAATTTAAAAGTATTAACCAAATTGGTCGAGATGTTCTCGAATTTAGCAACACATTGGTTTATTTTTATTTATTGAGATGTATTTAATCCTAAAACTAATTTATATTTAAAGTATGTTTGTGGTAATATAGATCATAAATCAATTACCAATACAATGTGATTTTTCCAAATCAGTCTGGGATGTAATGAATTATAAAGAAACATTCTTACTTTTGAAAGAAAAAATCCTTTGTAATAGTAAGTTTAAAAATAATAATTGTGATCTCAATTTTATTGAAAAATATTTTTACTAACATAAAATCTCCCCGGCGGCCAACGAGATTTATGTTATCCTAAAGAGTTGGAGGTCGTGGAAGCTGTTAACCCACAAAACCACAATCGCAAATAGATTATATGGCATTTATAAAACAACAAATTTCGTCTTTAATGTTGTTTTTTTTCGGATTTATGAAGTAAGACTTTCCAATACGCTTTGTTAAGATATTTAGTTACAATTTTATAAAACAATTTAATATTTATAGAGATATTCAAATTTTATTGGTTAACCCTCTGATTTACCCATAACATTACAAACACAGTGGGTATATGTGGTCATAGCAAAATCATTATAATGTTATAGCCACGCAAACTTTCTGTTGTGTTTCTTTAATTTAACTTAGCCGCGGTTAGCGCTAATTCTTTAGAAATATATAAACCCGGCAACGCACGTGTGGCATAGCAGGGGCTCGGGATATTCACGAGGGGAAAGGCTCGCTAATACTGGGTATGCCTGCTGTTCGTTTTCTTTCTGATTTTCATTTAAAAAAACTTTGACAATTACTGCATACACATTGTATATGACTCATTGTATTTCTCCACGTATTTCCTTCTCGGGACAGCACAAGTGGGAAAGCTGGTAGGTCTATTTAAATAAATAATTGAAAGCAATAAGAAAGTAAATGAAGTACACAAAAGGTTGCGATGCGTATTCAATTATCTTTTAATCGGCCCCTGAATAAATTACTGCCCGCCCCAAGGCACTGTCTTCCGCAGACATCTCTACGTCATTTTATTTTCCTCTTTGTCTCTTCTATTATATAAATATTAATTATTATTGTTGCCCGAGCCGACTGTGTATCTCCAAATTCATGATTTTAAATTAGCTTAGTTTTTATTTGTCAATTAGATGTCCTAAGATATGTACCGCAATTAATAGACGTGTAACTCATCCGTGACCCAGTTGGGATAAGAGTGTCTATTTCTAAGGTTTTCTATTACTCATACTAGATGAGCTCGTTTGCCTATTCTATTGTATAATGGGCAACGGAGAAGGCGTGTTTCCTCTGGTAGGAGATCTCTGCCGCCCATGGACAACCGCGCTTTGGTTGTGACCGAATTTTTTTCCGCTTTTTGAGTACTTTTATTTCTTAGCGAAACACAGTAAAAGTAGTGTTTCACGCTGGTTTTCAGTGAGCTCGTGGTGTCACTTCTAACAAGTCCCAAATACTGTGTCAACATAATATGCTTCAGGGTGACTTATTACCCATGGTAGAGCTATCCTGATAAGACAGTTACATATCCATATTAAGACACTTAACGTAGATCTCTTGTCTCAGTAGGTTTACAATGCTAAGTTGCTACGCGGCTCTTAAAATGTTCCTCCCATTTTTTAAATAATATTAAACTCTCAGTTCGGTTAGATATTTTAATTTCCATACTCTTTAATAAAGCCAAACGCTAATTTCGCCCGTATCATATTTTGTTACGTACCGTAGCTAAGAGAACAATTATTTAATGTTAATAGCTGATACAATTTAAAACCAAAACTGGCTTTAGAGCTTGCTAAATATGAGCCTGACAAACTGCTCGGCTGGATATTTTATCACCGCACCGGTCTACTAATTGAACGATTTATTCAATGCATTTGTTTTATGGAAAAATGGCCGTATTTTTATTCAAATGGCTGCGGTGATTAAAGCTTTATTACTGTAATGCGGACTACAAACTAGCATATTTACATATTAATATTATATTTTGGTCATGTAATTGTCAATTGGGGGTGGCCTATGTCCAGCAGTGGACTTGAATAGGCTGATGATGATGATGATGATGAATTGTCCATTTTAAAGTACTATTACTTAAATAATAAAAGTATATCAATATTTTGAAATCTTATTTACATATTAACTTATATGTCATATATGTATGTATGTGTGTGTGTTAAACTTATATGTTTAACAAAGTTTCATCATTTATAAATAAAAAAGAGCTGCACAGATTTTCATAAAATTTAGTATGTAGAGCTGACATCTCGCATTAACATATAAGCTTTTGATTGTTTGGTGTGTCGGTTTTTAAGGCTTAGCGGGTCCAAGCATTACCGCGGCTTCATAATTGGATCCGGTAATTGGCGTACTGGGCATGGCGATGTCTTCCAGGTCCGCTGGTTATAAAATTTAAAATTTATATTATATTTTTGATGTCAGTGGTTTTTGAATATATTTATTATTATCTTATATATTCTGTCGCTTTCTCGCTGAAGTGAATTTGTGGTTACAAAAACGAGACATATCACAGAACATATAGAAAAGAGTGAATTTTAGCAAACTTTTTTTAATTTGGAGCCTTCAAAATATGTTTGGACAAAAAGATTTTATTACTAACACGCATGCATCAGGTAGTAGATTATATTTCAAGTAACTATAAATATTGTGTATATTTTTATCTACGAATTAAGTTTGTCTCTTTGTTTATTTTTATAGGTACACATTGCACGATCCACTGAAATTATTCTGAATAATCTGTGAGAGTGGTATGGGATAAAATTTGTATATTTACCGTACTAGTTCTAAGCGGATTTAAAGCTTAATTTCGCTCTCCGTATTTTTACAACTACTAGCACTTGTCATCTAAATAATCTGAGCGAGTAGAAAATATCTTGAAGGAGGTGCTTATTATAATTCCGCAACTGAGATAACTCCGCGGTTTTATGAAGCGGTCTCATTAAAATTTTGCAGCACGCCGCCGTACAGAAACGAAATGTTTACAACTCTCCGACTGTCATCATTCGCTAAGAAAATGCTCCACATTTTTTTGCGTCATTAATGTAACGTTACTAAGTTCCTTAAGCATAACTTCAAATAATCTTATGTGATATCATCTTAAGCTTTATAAAGCGGACAACGGAACTATGATGGTAAGAGATCACCACTATCTATTTACAACCGCGCTGTAATCAGCGCTATGATGTTTTTTTATGAGCAGATGGGTCTCCTATATGGTAACAGAAAACCGTCGCCCTTGGATAATCACGCTACAGTCCGCGCATTGGTTGTGTTGCTGGCCTTTAACGCAACTTAACCGGCATTTTTAAGTACCTCCGATATCCTCACTCACTTAGCGAAACACAGTAGATACACTGTTTCAAGTACAACTACCATTTCACGCTGAGTATTCTGTGTGTTGCTGGCCTTCCACCTACTTTCTTAATACCTTAGCGAAACACTGTACAAGTACTGTTTCACGCTGGTATTCTGTGAGCTGTGGTATTATTCCTGCACGTCCAATTATTGCGTCTACAAATAAATAAATATATATATTTATTTAATTAATTTTTACCTATAATTATCCACGAAAAACTAACTGTTTAAATAAATAAATTCTTTTAATTGTGATGTTAAATCTAAAATGAGTTTTAATTTATATGTTAGGATAAGATTTCCTCCTTTCAGATCTTTTATAGTTCATGATATAATATATTGGATTACATAAATAATGTAAATAAGAGTACTTGTGACAATGAAAATATAACTGTTACAAGTATATATTTATTGGTTTGTTGAAGAATCAGGCAGAATTCGAACAGGAATAATAGAGCATTCATTATTGCCCTCAGGTTGTCGGTAACAATAAAGCATTATGGTAAGGATTACAGCTGTCTTCAACAAATATAAATTCTCAATAAAACATTTTAGGGCTGTCGAGTATTATGGTGAATATTTAGAAAAATTGTTCGCGGGGATTGAGCGGCACAATATTACAACAATATAGGTTCCGCGAACGATAAATCAATAGCTTTATATTAAATACACACCCTCGCATCGCTGCATATACAGTTCTATCTGAAACAGTTGGTTATTTATCACTATCGATTCTGACAAATTTACTACTATTGCTTTGATAAGATCATCGGTTTGTTGTTGACTGGCTTTTGTAAATAGCCTCGCTACAGACTGCTGTAATAGCCATTCAAATTAACTGTCAGTGTAGCACTTAATGATACTAAACTAATATAGAATATATTGTTTAGTATATAAATATATTGTGATAAATTTATTACAGTTTATACGTACCTACACGTATTCCAGCGGTAATCTCTTGTATCTCTTAATTTGTTTAAGTAATTCATTTGTAAAATAGTTCATTATTTTTTTATAGTATAGTGGACAACGGAGCAAGTGGGTCTCCTATATGGTCAGAGAATACCGCCGCCCATAGATAACCGCGCCAAAGTCCGCGCATTGGTTGTGTTTCCGGATTTTTACGCCACTTATGCGACATTTTAAAGTGCCTCCGATATCTTCTTTCACTCTGCGAAACAAGTATCGTTTCACGCTGAGTATTCTGCGTAAAATTCTGAAACTACTCTTAATATAAAATCTCCTCTTCGATATTTTAAAATATCGGTTAAAAATAGGTTTTTTTTTAAACATAAATGTTCCCATTAAACATTGATGCAATTCAATGAGCAACTGTCATTGTACTATACTGTAACCATTCACTATTTTGGACCCCAGTTCATACAGCTGTATGAATAGAGGTATTTAGAGGGTGTTCAATTGTCGAGCTTTGTCGGCTAATGTGAGAAATTGCCGGGCGATTTTAATTTAGAATTATTTATGGTCTGTCGTGTTGTCATGAAATTATATTGTAATCTCTATCATTGGGAATAATATCAAATACATTTATTGTAAACATATTTAAATGTTTCATCTTGCATTCAAACCGTAACAACGTTAGCTGCTCTCCAATATTCGCAGTGAGTACAAATCATGTTAGCAAATACGTTAATCTGTATGAATCAGTGAGCGGAATAAGATAATGTTCTAAGAGCCGTATTCATTATTTCACAACACCATGTATAATGCTGCGGCTAATGTCCGAAGTTGGGAGAACATGCAAATGTCGAAACTTCGCCGGATTCAAGTGATTTAGTAATACTTTGTTAGTTTTATTGCTGTAATTTCGCTAACGATTCTAGTAGCTTTCTTAAACGTTTGGCGCTATAGAAATAGCCACCTTTTATGCTGAAGTTATGTTCTTGTTTCAAAAAGTTTTCCAGAAACTTTGCTAAAGAATATCAAAAACCGATGCCGTTACAATTATAACATTATATATTTTTATTTCTATGTAAAGATTATAGTAAGGAGAATATAAATGACAAATAGATTTTACTTATAGTCCTATGTCGCCTAGGTTTTTTGATTTATTGTGTGTCTCGTATCATCGAGAAATCTCACCTGCCCCGTATCTGCAACATAATAATAAATATTTAGACGTACACAAACACAATGGTAGAAAGTCTCGCCGTGGTAATAAAAGTATTTTGATTAAAAAGTAATGCAATAAGAAAAAGAGTTATTTCAGTTTATTTCTATTTAGAACACTCGCAAAGCCAATTCGAATCGAATTTACGATCTTAAATAGTTAAACATCGAGATCAATTGATTTAAATTCAGCGTTATCGCGTTCTTTGATAACGATTCTCGCCCACGGAGCGACACCAGCATCTACTGACATGGAATATCGGCGAACATAACATTCGCCAGTGGAGCTAATCTTGTTCGTAAATTACAATTACATCAAAGTATATTTGCTTTAAGAATAGCTAAATGTGGGTATGTGATATATAAAATTAATTAAATATTTTTTTTATGGTTAACTATATGGTTAAAACATCAAACATAGTTTAAAAGATGGAATAGTGAATACTTTATAGTGTTTGTCTTTTGAAATGTGTTCTTACTTGATGTATCGGAATAAAAGTAAATTAATTATAAATTGAAATTAAAATTTAATATTGTTTATTTTTTGATGTAAATGGAGGCCAACGAGTAGGAGGCTCATCTAGGATAAGCAGTCTTCGGCCCATGGATACCACTAACTTTTGCAGAACCGCTGGTGCGTTGCCGGATTTTAGGGATAAGTTACACTTTTTCGGTCCTCAAATCGTATTGGTTTAGAAGTAAATAATTCTTCTAAGATGAAATGCTGTGTCTTAAATACACAAAATTTCAAATACTTCTTTAGTTTAAAAAAATCCATTAATTTAAGAGATAGTTAGCGGATAAAGGTATGTATTTGTCAATCTTATAAAACCCTAGTTTGTAGTCCATGTTTGGAAAGTTAGGGCTACCAAGATGGTTCTGTTTTTAAACATATTATTGTACAATAAAACTGTAATAAATTATCACATTTTATTGTTTATCTAAAAATGTATTTATTTATAAACTTGCTTGCGAAAGAACAGTCAGGGATCTCCGCCGGGTTCTTGTTATGTTTGGCAATGTTTGCAAAATAAATACATTATTATGTATTAGAAATATTTTTCTGCCATTCCGAAGTATTAGAATACAAATATTCAATTATGCACCCCATTATCTGAGTTTTCCGTATTTGGATAGCTAAATATTTCAATCATGTCCCTCAAAAAGTAATGTAATTTTATTTTATGAAAAAATAAAATAGGGAGGCAAATGAGCAGGCAAATTTTATATAATTTTTTACATCTCTATTTACACCACATTAATGGCGTATTAGTAAGGAGCTCTAACTTTGTACTTTCCCAACGGTGAAACAATTTTTAATTCATCTAGTATTTTTGAAGGTTATTCAATTCAAACAAAAAAATCATAAAATTTTTCCTATTTTTATAAGTCTAAGTTAATTTCCCTGGTTCAAATTCTGAACTAAAGCATTCATTTATTTAACAGGCGGTTAGATATTTTGCCTTGTAACTAATATATGATTTTTTTAAATTAATTAATTTATTGTATTGAAGACATGTCTTTATTACTATGGATCAAAATAAATTAACTGTTGAATTCCCTCATTCAGTTAATTATAAAGTAGTTCAGATGTAGGAGTGTAGATGTGTCCGGTTGGGTCGCAGTCTCTCGGTCTTTTTGCACTATATAAGAAATCCGTTCCAGGCACTTCTATTGTACGGTTCTAAATTAAATTCCACCACACAGATACAAACACTCACACAAGCACAGCGCTTAACACGTCCGTGTCGTTAAGGTACAGCGTACGTGGGTAAATTTAACTTTAATATATATAATTTATACAATATAAATTTTCACCCGTGGAAGAGCCATATTGCAGTATATGCTGACGCACTAATTTGGCCGGCCCGTGAAACGTGTTTCGGTGAGTGAGGATATCGGTAGGCCTTAAAAAAATCCGCCAACACAACCAATATGCAAGGACTATGACGCGGTTGTCCATAGGCGCGGTGTTATTCTCTTCCAACATTTACCTATGACCCAACTGCTCCGTTATCCGCTCAAGGTATCTAAATATACATAATGATCACTAATAATCGCTGAGGCGAAAGCTTTGTTCACGCTTTTTAACAAATTAAGTTAAATTTGTCACAGTAGTAATAAGAACAGCATATATTATCCTATTGAATTAGAGGAACATGGTTGAAATATTGGTACTACGATCGCATTTTCACAACTTGGCGACATATAGTAGGTATTGTAATCATGTCTTATAAAAATATTTTTATATTGCATAATAATCTTACCACATTTTAAAGATGGTTTTTCCTTAATATAGCTATAAAATTCAAGTCAGGACTATGTCATAAGTCTTATCCCGAAAATGTATCAAGGTAAAGACACATATTATCTTCCTGACCGGTCGCCTCTGATATATTGCTCTATAACTTATTGGGGACCTCCCAGCCACTTTCAATTGATATTTGTTCATATTGGTTTTTTTCATTTAATGTTTAGAAGTTGAATATTATCTCAGGATTCTCGTGGCTAAGCCTTGTAATCCATTGTGACCAGTAACGAGGTCGATATCTGGTCTTAAAGAGATTAATAATTTAATTTGTTAAATATTTTTTCCTTTCGAAGGGCTTAACCGTTGTTAGTGCAGGTTGGCTCGTTAGGAATAGGAATTACCACGGGCTCACAGAATGCTAACGTGAAATAGTAGTTCGTTATTCTGCTTGGTGATAAAGTTTTATGAGTCCCATTAAATTATATTTTTAGTTGTTGCCTCACAAGACCCGCCCGACTTGTGTTAATAAAAAATAATTACGTTTATAATTTAGAATGTAGATTTTATAGATTATACAGAAAAATCGTATTATTCGGTGGGTGTTAAATAAAATAGTAATTGCTATATGAAATTAATTTATATAAAATAATTGTATAATAATTGTAAATATGCATCTAAGCTTATTAAAGTTACCTATTTGTGAGATTTATGAAGTCAGCGTTGACATTGAATATTTTTGTTGAGAGATCCTCACGACCAACTGAACCGTCTGGACTATTTATTCGATCTTGCGTAAGATAAGCTTATTTTTAAATTTGTCTTGATTTAAGTTATATAAGCTAGAGAAGACTTATTTGTCAAGACACTAAAATTAAAGTATGGCCTGTTATAACCTAGTAAATTTCAAAAAATTTGTTATTTAAAACAAATTTAGATGTTTCTTACTTTTCATGCAGACTGAAAAAGTAGTGTAGTTGTTGAATACGTGACATACTATGAATTGTTCTTAGATAATTCTTAGTTCTTTTGAGAGCCTCGTAGGTTAATGGTTTTAAAATAGTACCATGAAGCAAGAGGTTCGAATCCCGGTCCGGAGAATTATAAATTATAATTTATTTGGTCTCTGTAAGGACTTGACAGTGGCCGGGCGAGTGTCTTCATATTGTCGCACCCGTGAGAGAGCCATGCTGACGCAGTAATTGGGTCGAATAAAAAAAAGATGACGTATTGTTTCTAAAACGATAAAATTTGCAATAGAAATGAGAGTTTCCATTGAAGCGAAGATCCTATTTGCAAGTTCTCATCTTACTCGACGGGTGGTGATTCAGTGCAGCGCTGTTGAATAAAATGTGATGGTAAAAATAAAGGATGTGCCAGTAGAGCAGAGGGCGAGGCGAGGGCTGGGGCGCTAGTGACCGGTGGCTAATTGTCATGTGCCGCTGTCCGGCCATTATCGGTCCCGCAATTTGGTAGATTTATTCTGGAACTTTTTGTTGAATACGTGAATAATTGATTGGGAGGCCGATGTCGCATTTACATTCGCGCTATATATTCTCTATTGTAGTATTCAAATAATATTTCATACGCGAAACTCGGTGCCGGTTTTTTAATGAAAAACAGCGAACAATTGTTGATTTGATTGGATTTTAAAAATTCGCTGTATTAATTTGTTTACAGATTGTTCAGATTAATTCGGTTAAGTGTATTTTCCCATTCCGGTATGACATGACGAACGCTTTATATAAATATCGAATTGACCTTTTAATCATCATTTTCGAAAGATTCTAGGGACATCTAAGGGACTGCTTCAATTGTTTACCATATTGGGCTCGAATATCAATGATAATAATTTAAAATGTTTTATATGCTTATTTCATTGTTTGATCGGTATATTTTAAGTGATTCTATATCCGTACCTACTCAGCGAACCGGCTCGTGGTACTTTTCGGTACCTTACAACACCGCTCGCCTCTTATAACTATTCCATTCCGTTCCGACATCTCTGGCATAATTTGCACTTGTGTAATTGAATAATATTTTAAAGGTATTTGAAAAAAATAGTAATGGATAAAATAAAGAAAGACAATTATGTGATCTTGTAAAAATATGACTGTAAAAACAATTAAAGCGATTCCATTTAATCTAAGCCGCTGTAAAACCAAATAGAACCAGTGTTTCTGTTATCTCGGGAGGTTTGTGTAAAACATGAGGATGTGTAATTAAAAATAAACGGCCGTTATTAAGAAAACTAATCTCTTTCATCCACTAATACAGCTCATAAAGTACGACCACAGACTGCTAGACTTCAGTTGAACCACCTCAAATGTATACTAATACGTTTTTATTTTAATTAAAATCTCTTTTATTAACCTCGGTTAAACTCTTAATGTTATATGCAACGCTCAGCGTGAAGTGGTACTTGTGTACGATGTTTTACAGAGTGAGGATATCGGAGGCATTTAAAAAAGTGCCGTGTAAGCGCGTAAACAGCCGGCAACATAACCAATGCGCCGACTGTGGCGCGGTTGTTCAGGCGGCGGTGTGACTATATAGAAGACCCAACTGCTCCGTTGTCCGCTAAAAAAAAGGAAAACTGCATTATTAATTGGCTTATTTATTTTAAGTATTTCGTCATTGTAGCTATGGAACTAATATTCGATTTAAATTATTAAAACACAAAGTCCTGCAGTTGTAGTATGATAAAGACATCCCTTATTGGTAAAAGACGTGGTAAATTTTACCCTTAAAAAGACATGATGGCGAGGTTTAATTATAACGTTATTTGCTTATAGACTTTATAAATTATTAATATTATATAGTGATACTATGATTGGACCGGGTCTTCCGAAGTGATACGATGGGCTCACAGAATACCAGCATGAAACAGTACTTGTTCTGTGTTTCGCTAAGTGAGTGAGGATATCGGAGGTCTAAGAAATAATACCGCTCAAGCGACGTATAAAACACGATTCTTTAACAGATCTGCATCTAAATTTGAGATCTTATGTATTTTAATAACTATAGATTAGTAAACTGTGGTCTAGTAAACTATCTTCTCATATTAATTGCCGGTCTCGGAGAATAATGATACCTCATTAGAATATCATTACTTTCTAATGCGATCATTATTTATTTGTTCTCATAATGAAATGTCTCGTTTTTAAGCATACCTAGTCTTATTACACAATCTAAAATTGAAGCCAAAGTATTTAAACGAAATTTAAACTCATAATACTAATACCTAGAGCGAATTTGTATTTTAAAATCAAAATTAATTCGTCTAGAAATTACAAATACATACAATATGTTTATTATAGTTTTTTAAAACGAAATAAACCATAGAGTCATATGTCGTTCAATCCTATTTATCATATATAACTGTTTCATGTTTCCGACTTAATCTTACGTTATATCAATTCAATATTTATACAATTTTGTCACTGTATAAGAAAAATCAACCGACTCCTACTTAACTGAGCCTATGAACTTATGAACATCGATTGACGTTATGTGTCGCTCACAATCAAGTGTCGTCAAATCACTTAAACATTGCATCACTCCGCACTATGAATATTAGTGCATTTAGGGCTGTCTCCTTTTTTTGTATTTTTATAGAATTGGTGGCAAACAAGCAGAAGCCTCAGCTAGGGCAAGCGGTCCTCCGCGCATGCACGCTTCAAGCCCTAGCAGAGCCGCGGGTGCGTTGCCAGCCTTTAAGGAATGTGTACGCTCTTTTCTTGAAGTTATATTATACAGGCTCTGTAAAACATGAATAATTTAAACGTCTTTGATTTACTGGTATAGTATTTATTATTTATATTTACTATTTTCATTTCAAACTTTTTTACTAAATCGACTGAAACCGAAATAAAATCAAATATATCTTTATTCACATGTAACGAAAACCTGTCTTGACGTAAAATTTGTCTATGATGACTGACATTGATGATTCTGACATTTATTATTTGAGTGCATATATTTAGTTACTTTAAATTATATTCATCAATGCAGTTGAAGTAATGTTGATCTTATTTTTACAGGTCAGTGAATATTCTTTTGATGATCATGTACTTCATTACAAGGCAACACAATGTAGTCTTTCTTATAGTTACATTAATCAAGTTACGAATATAATATCATTATTAAAGGAAGTAAGTTTTACATAATTTAATTTTTTTTCGGTATTGTAATTATTTCATATTAAGCCTTTCACACAACTTCAAGAGTTTCCATATCAAGTAATTCGGTTTTCTAAATAAAATGGTGTATGTGTGGCAGCCCTGATGTGTACAATAGACTGGGACGGCCCGTTCCGGTCAATCACGACGTTTCTCGCTGGCCACATCCAGCCTTTCTCAACTTGTTACGAATTGGATTTAGGAACATACTTTTATATGAGATACTCAATAATAGGTACTAGATATATTATGATAGCGGGAAAATATTGTTACTTGAAAGTAGGTAGGTATTTTATCCGTTTGTGGCGAAGAATAAAAAGAATTCTTAAATATTTTTAAAACAGTACTTTGTCTTCATTTTCAAGTATTAAATTTATAGACAACTTCTGTGACCTAAAAGCTATATGAAACGATCTGTTCATCGAGATTTTTATACATTTCAAAGACGCCCGTCTACGCGTCTCCTTGTCGCCATTTACTGCCCTTGCGCAGTCGATTTTGTTGCTCTGATCCTTGATTTTGTTACTGCCCGCAGTACTGCTTTTATTATTGTGTAAAAGATTATAACTGTTTTAAGGTTTTTATTAAATAAGTTCTTTGCGTTCTTGTGTAACCCTCGCTTTAATAAAATGTTGCCTTCTGGCGCTACCAATATAATAATTGAAATAATTCAATAAATCTTTATGAATACCGTTATAACTTTAGGATAGTTTTATATGTTATCCAAAAGAGTATTCCGATCAGAATTTCAATAAAATAGCGCGTTCAATAAAAGAGAACGTTTTGAATGTCAGTTAGCGCTGCCACATGAGCCAGTGTGTTTTATTGGCACGTCTATCCGCTGAGGAGCAATAAAACCGCTTCCGCTCGTAATGAACTACAAATACCGAGTGAAAAGCGCACGATGCTATAATTATCGACCGAATGATATACCGATAAAATGTACTTAAAATTAAGCAGAAGATTATACACAATGACATGAAATCCTTCGCTCGATGGCTTGTAAATAATCACAAGAGGCGGTATGCTTTTTTATTGTTTGTTTACTAGGTTCTATGTGTCATTCAAATGAAAGCGCGGATTTGTTAAAAAAAGGGTTATATCGTTATATTACGAAGGTTTGGTTAGCCGGAAAAGTTTTCCTTGCTGTCGCAAGTTTGAATGGAAGTTGACACCTTCAGGCGTGTCTGGACGTTAATCCTTTGATCAAAAAGGACACAAAGCTCTATATTAAAAGCGGGGAGCGTGGTAAAAGTGACGTTTTTTAAATCGAAAATTTCTGCGTTGAATACGCTAAGTCTTAGATGCATTTTCATGCTACTAAGTGGAACAATTTGTAACATATGCCTTCTTTTTATTCTATTTATTATGTTTAAATTATACTAGACGATCAGTGTTGTGTACGCAGGGCGCGGTAAAACGGCGCTCCACTTATTGTGGTCGGGTAAACAGCCGAGAGCTGCTACTGCTGTAGTAGGTAGTCATAGTAGTAGGTATATTTGTGTATTGTACTCAAGTGTATAGAGGTTTTTAGACGTTAACTAGCAAGAAAACAACTTTTTATATGGTATATGGTATAGACAATAAAACAGGTGGGTCTCCTATTTGGTAACCGAACACCGCCACCCATGGACAACCGCGCTACAGTCCGCGCATTGGTTGTGGTGTCTGTTTTTTTTTATGCCACTTAAGCGGCATTTTTAAGGGCCTCCGTTATCCTCACTAAGCGAAACGCATTACAAACGCAGCATTTCACGTTAACTATTCTTTGAGCTCGTGGTACTACTTCGGATAAGCTGACCCAATTAATACAACATAATATAATTCAGCTTGGCTCTCCCACGAGTAAAGCTGAATTATTTTTAACTTTTAAAGCTTGTTATTTAAGGAATGTTTAACATTGTGTGTAATTGTTATTTTTAGGCGTTATTTTTAATGTTAGCTACATATTATTACGTTTGCGGATCGGTTTAAACAACCCAGAAATTATCGTGTAATTATTTTTTACAATCGTATAAAGTAGCTGTATTTCAGAGGTAATCCGATCGCCAAATGGCAGGCTTAAGCATCTATTAACCCTCTTTAGTCAAAAGAAATGTAGTTTTAGTTAATTGAGTTGGCGAGGAGACAAAACTAAAGTAAACTCAATTGTTTTTTAGTTAAGTTTGTTTGTAAATAGCTTGATTCGCTTATTACAATGCAAAGGACAAAAGAACAAAAGGTTATTCTTTTAGTAAACAAATAATAATATAATGACCATATTATGTAAAAGGAGATTAATGTGTATACAAATTATATGACTTACGAAATTATCTTGATTTTTTACAGTTTTTTTTATAATATAGCGAACAACGGAGCAGACGGGTCTCCTTAATGGTAAGATAACACCGCCTCCCGTGGACAACAGGGCCTCAGTTCGCGTATTGGTTGTGTTACCGACTTTTTACGCCACTTAAGCGTCATTTTTAAGGGCCTCCGATATCCTCACTCACTCTGCGAATCACAGTACAAGTACCATTTCACGATGAGTATTCTTTGAGGCCGCGGTAAAACTTCGGACGAACCGGCCCAATTGGTGCGTCAGCAAATGCTACAGCATGTCTCTCCCACGGGGTAAGACGGTTTTTCAACGTTTGATAATATATTAGGTATATGAATGTCTATAAATATAATTGGACAATTCATATGAGGTCCTGGGTTTTGTCTAACTCGTTATAAAAGTTCATTATGACCTCGTAACTCTCCGTAATCATATAAATTAATGTGTATTAATGGCTTGCGGAAACTCAGTTAGCTTTAATCCAGGTACCCCGCCCACTGGCCACCACACATTTTGAACCTACATAAATTACAATTATCTTTCGCATAGGGGATATTCTTATTTTTTCACGTCGTGAATCTACCTACCTGCATTTTTTTAAATGGTATACCGGCAACAGAGCCGGAGGTTCCTTATGAGCGTCGTAGCTTAATGATTTTACAAGTATCTATAATATGAAGTGAGAGGTAACGGGATGGAATTTATAATTTTTCGGTCTCTGAAAGGGTTTCACAGTGGCCGAACAAGTGTCATAATATTGTCGCATCGTTGGAGGAGCCACGCTGAAGCATATGCTGACGCAGTAATTGGGCCGGCTTTTCCGAAGAGATACACGGGCTCACAGAATACACAGCGTGAAACGGTACTTGTACTATGTTTCGCTGAGTGAGTAAGGATATTGGAGGCCCTTAAAAATGACGCATAAGCGGCGTAAAAAGTCTGCAACACAACCAATACGTGGACTGAGGCGCAGTTGTCCATGGGCGGCGGTGTTCTCTTACCATATAGGAGACCCACCTGCTCCGTTGTCCGCTATAGAATAGAATAAAAAATATATATTGTAAGAGTATACCAACGCCCATAGACATCTGTGCCACAGTCCGCTCATTGGTTGTGTTGCCGGCTGTTTAGCCTGCTACTCGTTTGCCACCGTTTAAATAAAGATACAGAGATGTTAGCAGATCCTTGCAGCAAAAACAGAAGAAAAGAAACGCGTGGGTACAGTTTGAGAATCGTGTCCCTTAAGGTCGTTCAATATATTTTACGAGCATTCTTCGATGATCGAGCCGCCGTGAGCGTAGATTGTCACTCGACCGCCTGCCGCGCCCTCCGCCGACAACCAATCTAACACTTTTATTGACAGCGTGGTGGCTAATTGAAAATGCCGTCTTGATTTCTTTTTCAAATATTGCATTCTTTTGTAGAACCACAACTTTTCGATTATAATTATCATTTTATTATAATTAGTTCAGGCTTTATGTTTGTCACTACTGTTATGGTTTTTTTATTTGATGCATCTGTTTTATTTATTTTTTATGCCATAGTACAGCGGAAAACGGAGCACCTGGGTCTCCTATATGGTAAGAAAACACCGCCGCCTATGAATAACTGCCCTGCCATGGTTGTGTTGCCGGATTTTAACGCTGCTTAAGCGGCATTTTAAAACCTCCGATATCCTCACTCACTCAACACTCAACTCACGTAACACATTACAAGTTTACGCTTTACGCTGTGAATTCTGTGAGCCCGTGGTATCACTTCGGACGAGTCGGACCAGTTAGCGCATCAGCAGGGCATTATTTTGTAACCCTAATAACAATATCAATCTTCAATTGAAATTATTAATAAAAGCAGAGTTTTCAAATGATGTTCGTACATGTTCAAGTTATAGTGAAGTTAAGGTGCGGTTGAATTTGGACCTTAGTTTAGACAACTACGTTTAACATGGACTATCCAGTGTACGGGTTACTTTAATTTCATACTCAAAAGATGATCTCCAAGTAGCTCTGTACAATGTTGAGAAAATTAAATATTTTTACTGCGGCAGTAAAGAAGGCAATAAAATCGTTGTAATTCCTCTATATTAGTGCCAAGTTGAGGGGATTACAGTTAACTACGGTCATAATGTAAATATACTTTGGAAATTTAAAGGGTTAGATTTATTAGTAATAATTAAGAATATTTGATGTAAAATGTAATGTATTTTGAACTAAATTAATGCTTTTAGTAATATATAGCGTAAATAATAATATAAAGTCTAGTTACAGACTAAATGACTGAGTATGTGATCGCCCAAATTTGGAAAAGATATTAAAAAATTTAGCCGGGCTTTTTTTGTGCTGTGCTTACAATGGCAGTTAGATATGCCTAACTTAGCTTGACTAAGTATATCTTGTAAGTGGAGGTATCTGTGGACATAGTAAAAACCCTCAGTGTTTTCTAACAGTAAGTGTTTTCATTGGAGAAAATACCGGGTTACAGTTTGTTGTCGTTTCTTTTGCACTACGTTTTGGAAACGTCGTAAACTTAATTTTTACTTGTAGCGGACCACGAAGCAGACGGCTCTCCTATATGATTAAAGAACACCACTGACCATGAACAAGTGCTCCGCAGCCCGCGCATTAGTTATGTTGCCGGCTTTTTATGAGTTTAAGCTGTATTTTAAGGTCCTCCGATATCTTCACTCATTCAGCAAAATACAGTAGAAGCACCGTTTCAAGTACAAACTACTATTTCACTCTAAGTATTCTGTGAGCCCGTGGTATCATTTCGTACATGACGGCCCTATTAGGGCGTCAGTATATGCTTCAGCATGGCTCTCCCACGCGTGTGACCGTATTAAGACATTCGACCGGGAACCGTCAAGCCCTTCAGAGACCGAATAAATTATAAGTAAAATTATAATTGTCGGGATTCAAACCCGATACCTCCATCTATCTATCTACTATCATCATGATAGAGACAATTTAGCTACACGGCTCTTAAATTGATTGAATACTCAATTGTGAAATCTTATGATAAGTAACTCATTTCGATTGATTTGGTTTTATGACGTTAAATGAGTTTGTTTGTAATGCGTGTATCAAATGTTAAGGCAACATTTTCAAAGTGTCGAGCAGGCACGCCCGGTCTCGGCCGCTGAGTGAGGTATTTATGGAGCGACAGCGGACAGATCTCGTCAGATATTCGATTACGTCTCGGTGTCAAGCCGGGGGAGACACGTGACGTGACGAAATTCGATTCGAGCAAAACATTGCGAAAACGTTTATGCGCCTGACAGCCGATTGACGAGTTGTATGCTGAGGAGGCGGAAGGATATTTTATTTAAACTTATTTGCGGACGGAAATACAATCATTGAATTTATTTATTTTATTATAAATATTTAAATAATTGTTAAAAATCGATTGTTTAATCTGTTCCCTGAGTTTACTTTGTTGTGACCTTAAATTACTCAACAGATTTAGAATGATACATCATTTATTATTGGCCTATTACTGTTTAGAATTGTATATTGATTCTCTCCAATTTGGCTTACTTTCATGGCTTTCTAATTTTGACTATTTCTTACTTTATTTTAGGTTTTAAGGTGTACTATATAATATTTCCAGCTTGAACTGTATTGCAAATAGTTGGGTTTACTTTACTTGCAAACAGTGCAAACCTTAAATTTTATAGTATTGGAATTTTAGTAGCCGTATTTTCGATGTTTACGATAAGAAAAGCTTAAATAAAGACCATTTTTTACCGTCACAGTACCCTAATTTTCCATCTGACCGGAGCTGAGGAGGTAGGACGGGTCAAATCTTTATCGTATTTGAAAAAAACGCTAAAATGTTTTTGCCCTTTTCGCGCAAAATACGCATGAAAAGTTTGTAACTATATCTATAATCCTATAGATTGTAGAATATTTACAATTGTAAATGAATAACACAATTACATTGCTTTTGTTATGGTCGGCGTAATCTCTTACTATTAGAGGATCTACCTGCCCCGTCTGAACGCAGTATATAATAAAAGAG
The DNA here is from genome assembly GCA_018230265.1 of Delias oraia. Classification (NCBI taxonomy): domain Eukaryota; kingdom Metazoa; phylum Arthropoda; class Insecta; order Lepidoptera; family Pieridae; genus Delias; species Delias oraia. The sequence continues at coordinate 691 of DWCF01002887.1, read as the reverse complement.
TTGTTTATGAGTTATGCCTAAATCCTTTTTTTAATTTATCTACATAAATTTTAAAAGAAATGTATAGTGGAAACTGTATAAAAAGCCGTGCTAAAGTTAAAGAAAACAAAGAAAAAATATGAGTGATCTAATTTCACCCTGTAATGATAGATAATGGGTAGATACGAATATAATAGAGAAAATAATAGATTGTTTGAGGCAGCGAAAGAGTGTTTACGGGAAAGGGCTGCGAAAATAGTTGTGGAAGTCGGCTCCCATCTCATTACTCTCAATCGTACAAACGAGGGCCGCGTGACTAGCGCTTTGTGAAGCTCCCTCAATTTTTATATTCATAAATTCACCAAATGATTTGCACTTTTGTTTATGGCTACACTCTCTGGGCTCCTGTGAAACTCGAAAAATATTTTCGAAATCCACCCGTTTCCAACATGGCTTTATTAACTTGACGTGTGTGTACTGTGTAATGGAGTTTTTGTGATTGCGAAGGTCGTATGCAAAAGATTTGCACGATTATCAAGAGCTGACAAAATGTATCGATGCAATGTAAGAAAGGTACAGAATAACATGTATTCTTTTGTTTGATATTGAGTTACTTATACCAAATCGTTAGTTTTAAATAATTTTAAAAAGCCGGCAACACAACCAATGCGCGGACTGTAGCGCAGTTGTCCATGGGTGGCGGTGTTCTCTT
>DWCF01002886.1:0-21897 GCA_018230265.1 Delias oraia | reverse complement strand
CTCCTATATGGTACGAGACTACCTCCGCCCATGAACCAACCGCGCCGCGCCCGCGCATTGGTTATGTTGCCGGACTTTTCACAGTTTCAGCGGCACTTTTCAGGGCCTCCGATATCCCCACACACTCTGCAAACACAGTACAAGTACCGTTTCACGCTGAGTATCTGGTGAGCCCGTGGTATCACTTCGAACGAGCCGGTCTAATTAGTGCGTCAGAATATGCTTCAGCATGACTCTCCCACGGGTGTGACAGTATTAAGACACTCGCCCGGCCACTGTTAAGCCCTTCTTGAGATCGAATAAATTATAAATTTAATTATATTTTATACATGTGTTGCCGGCTCTTTACGCTGCATAAGCGTTTTTACCAAATATTTTCATATATTGTTAAGAATAACGTACCAGACAGTATTATGGTAAGAAATTAGCGCCGCTCAAGGTGGATGATCTTAGCGCGTTTCTGTTGCCGGATTTTTATGCCGCGTTCACAGAGGGTTCTCTTACATGATTAGACACAATAACGGGGCAGAGAGCAATTAACATCGCCCTACTACTAACGCTGTTTAAGCGTATTCACCGAAGGCTCTACATTATTAAGGAGGTTAAAAGGGTTGATGGTATGCACCATCTAACGAAATACGCTCGTTTGTGTTGGCGGCTTTTTATGCCACAAGAGGTTCTCATAGGACTTTTGTGTATTCATCCGTTTTCAATTCGTATATTGGAACGGATATAAGTGTCATCATCATTTCAGCCGTAAGATGTCCACTGCTGGACATAGGCCTCCCCTTGGACCTCCATGAATACCTGTCGGAGGCGACCTGCATCCAGGGTCTTCCGACATATTAATATAAGTGTATTATCGGCCTAAAAATATTTTTATATGAAGGGAAATGGTTTAAACTTACCATAATTAAGTTTTCCCTGCTGAGAGATAAGCATGCTTAGCGGAACTGTTTTTTCATCGCCGGATATCCGTGGGGTGAGACCGAACAGACGGTTCCGGGCGCTCTGCCCCACTACCCGGTATTGCTTATGGCCCATTTTATCAGCTTGTAGTACACATCCGGATCTAAAAAAGAATTAAATTATAATATATTGCTAAAATAAATTATTTTATATTATTTAAAACATAACGAAATAATATTAAAAAGAAGTAATGAAAAAGTTTTCTAAGTTTTTTTTATTTAGATTGTTTAAAGAGTTTTTATAGTGTTAGGTCTTAGTCTTTTAGTATCAATCTTCATTGCGTAAAATTATCAAACCACTGTACTTTCAATAAAAGAGCCTTCCAGATAAATACTGGTAACACACCCACAGCCCACCAAGGGCTGGGGGTGTCCATGGGCGATGTACCGGTTATCCTAAATGAGCCTCCGACTTGTTTGCCATGCTATTTTCATTGAAGAAAAAATCACTATGGAAATTTTGCTTGAGTTTTACCGTGAACTTTGATCTCATTTTATTCAACTTCGCTTTTCTACTGCACATTTCAATATATTATTTATATACAACTTCCCCAATTTTTTTATTATTTTATTATAAGAGAGGTGGCAATCGAGCAGGAGAACTCCAGTCTATGAAGTACCGCGGGTACGTTGCCGGCATTTAAGTATGTATAGTTAAACATATAACCTCAAAAAAACTGTTTCTAGAATAATTATGAGGTGCAAATTATTGTAACATCGCCTAGACTTCTATGAGCTGTGTTTAAGGGAATGTTTTAAGGGAATGTTGCTAGTTTGTAGATATAAAAATAAAAAATATTAAACTCGAGACTCGCTGTTGCTTCCGTATGACGAAAAGTTAAAGCAATCATCAAACAGACCATAACGTATAATTTACCGGTAACTTTGTAACCGAATCAACTTTAATTAAGAATTTTAGTTCAAAATAAAGGTAAATAAAGGTAAATTTAAAAAAACATGTCTGAAATAATATGTAAATGATATAATAACAAAAATAATTGTAAAATCTATATAAATAAAACTTGCGTAAAGAAATGTTAGCTATGTTTGTTGTCAAACTACAACAGAGATGATTCCAGCGATCGTCATCAACATCAGCCATTTAAGTCCACTGCTGGGCTTCCCCAAGATTCCAACGATAATAATGAAACCAGAAGTTTTGTCAATTTTTTATGGTATAGCGGACAATGGAGCGCGTGGGTCTCCTATTTGGTAAGAGAATACCGCCGCTGATGGACAAGTCGCGCACAGTCCGCGTGTAATTTATATTGTCAGCTTTTCAATACTCACTCTGCGAAACACAGCAGAAGTACCGTTTCAAGTACAACTACCATATCACGCTGAGTATTCTGTAAGCCCGTGGTAACAATATGGATGAGCCGACCCAGTTAGTGCGTCAGTATATATTTCAGCACGACTCTCCCATGCGTGCGCCAATATTAAAACACTTTCCCGGCCACTGTCAGGTTCTTCCAGAGACTGAATAATTTATAAATTTCTGATAATCTCGTAGCTTAAATTTAAAGGTTTACCATGAAAAGAGAGGTATCGGGTTAGAATTATTATTTAATTTATAATTTCGCACACTGCCGCCCATGGATAACCGCACCACAATCCATGCTTGTGTTGCTGGCTTTTTACGTCACTTGAGCGGTCACTATTCACTGGTTACGGTTCACTGAGCAAATAACAAAAGTATTCTACACTGAATAGTCTATGAGCCCGTGGTAGCGCCATAATTTCGAGGGCCTCCGATATCTTCACTTACTCAACGAAACACAGTATATGTTCATTCAGGCTGAGTTTTCTGTAAGCCCGTGGTACTTCGCAAGAGCCGGCCCAAACAAACAAAAAAGATTTTGAAAAATTGGATTTGTGATGCTGAGATTAGACAAAATAAGAATTAGTTTTGAGTATATTTAAATAACTTTTAACTTGCTTCGGGCTAGTTACGTGATGTAATAAAAACCCGATAAAATATATTAAAACATTCCACACATAGAATCTCATTAAATTTTTAAATTTATTTCAAACGCCATTGAAACAAACCGGAATATATGGTAGCAAAAATTTCATTCTAAAATACAGCCATTCTTGACCGTGGGAGTGCCATGCTGAAGTATTATGTATAATTTTATAAAACATTCATACATTCATTTAAATTTTAAATAAAAGGAAATCTCTTCTTTATTATCGAGAGGAGAACGGAGCAGGTTCGTCTCCTGTATGGTAAGAGAACACCGCCGCACATGAACAACCGCGCCATTGGTTGTGTTGCCGGATTTTTATACCGCTTAAGCGGCACTTTGAAGGGCCTCGGATATCCTTATTCACTCTGCGTTTCACGCTGAGTATTCAGTGAGCCCGTGGTATCACTTTAGATGAGCCGGCCTAATCAGTACGTCGCATATGCTTTAGCATGGCTCTCCCACAGGTGCGAAACTATTAGGACACTTGCCCGGCCACTGTCAATCCCATCCAGAGAGCGAAAGAATTATAAATTAAATTATAATTTAAAATTGTCCGGACCGGGATTCAAACCCATACCTCTCGCTTCATGGTACACTTTTTTAAGCTACGAGGCTCTTAAAAGAGGCTCTTTCCATATAGGAGACCCACCTGCTCCGCAATCCGCTATACTATAAAAAAAACATTTCGAGTTTATAATTTATCAAAGTTTTTACTGTGTTTCCCGTATAATTTATTAAGCTTTCTCCATACCAGTCGCATTGTTTCGGAGACAGTGAAAGTAAAATGTGATTTTCATATTAGCGTATGCTTGAGAAAACATGATTGATGATTACTGTTAAGAAAAAGAAAATTTTTTACGAGTCTTGTCGCTGAGCTGTCTTTCAGACTATTTTCACGAGTTCTATGCACGGTTAAATTAGCAATTACAATTGTATCATGCGTTCATAGGCCGACAATGCACCCGTGGCTTTGCAATGGCGTCCATAGGCGGAGGACCACTTATCCTAGATGCCCGCTAAATCACAAAAAATGCTTTTTATTTTAATTTAACATGTTCTCTACGAAATTCTTAAAATTCCTGTTTAGGCGGTATTATCTTATATTTATGGACAAATTTTCACTACATCTAAAAATAATATATTTATAATAAAGTTATTTAGTTTGGTTTATCTTAATATATATAAATCTCGTGTCACAATGTTTGTCCTCAATGGACTCTTAAACCGCTTACAGATTTCGTTCAAATTTGCACGCAGTATGTACTTTGGTCCAACTTGAGAGATAGGATAGCTTAGATCTTTCATTATCGTCGCAATTTTATTTTATTGCAAATTATTTGTCTATAATTAATTGACATTCACCATTATCTGTTAACTCCAAAAGATTCTAACAGATGTCGATACTTTTCGACTGGATTGAGTAAGTATTCAATAGATGGCACTGCCATGCTAAACCGACAACCGTGTCATATAAGTCACAACTCAATAGTATGATTACCACGTTTACTGAGGCTAAAGTATAAATGAAATTTATTTTGTAGTAAACGAAATAGCGTGAAATTTAATTATTTCTACTTTGTTAATTTTTGGTGTTAGCAAAGCCAACCACGTGTTACATAGACCGAAGTGTAAATCAAATTCAAATTATAGTGACGATAATACAGTGAAATTATTCCTGCTTTTTACTTATTTGTGCTTAATAAATACGAATGTTTGTTCCGATCGATGTTTTTTTTCCTTCACGTGAAATACAGAACGTATTTTAGTCAAACTTTGTATAATCAGAATAAGACATAGATTACAGTTTGTAATTGTATTGTGCAAACATGACAATATATAATAGAAACATGTAAGGCAGACTCGGTGGGTAGTGTAGCGGGTAGAACAACGTCTGCCGAGTCTATATTATATATTTAAATATTTTGTAAGAATATAGCAGAAAACGAGACAGGCGCGACTCGTCATGCTAAAAGATTGTAAATTTTCTCATAGCAAGAAATATGAATTCTTATTTTTTGCATAGATCAGCTGCCAGCAGGGATATTTCCAAATCAATACAAATTGGAGACCTGCAAGAACAGAGCGTACACATTCCTTAAAGGCTATCAACACACCCGCGGCTCTGCAAGGGCTAGGAGTGTCCATGGGCGCAGGACCACTTGCCCTAGGTGAGCCTCTTTCTCGTTTGCCACCGTTTATATATAAAAAATATATTTTTAGATTTAGGATAAAATTTGATACACGACTAAATAAGCACTATGTAAATAAAATTTATAGAGGTCATTACTTTTTCAGACATACTCGAGGTCGAATTCGGTTTTTTTAAATATTTTATCTCTAATTCAAAAGTATTCAAAAATATCTTATAAAATAATGAAAAAATAACGGTTTTACCACTTTTCAGTTCTTCAGAATTTTTAGAAGCACTTAATTAGGAAGTGATACCACGGGCTCACAGAATACCAGCGCTGGGATTCGCTGAGAGTCCAAAATCCTTGTCCTAGAGGTTCGAATCCCGGTCCAGACAATTATAAATTATAATTTATTCAGTTCGGTTATGGCGTAATAAGCAGCAACACAACCAATGCGCGGACTATGGCGTGGTTGGAGATAGGCAGGTTTCTCTTACCATATAGTAGACCCTCCGTTTTCCGCTATACCATTAAAAACATAAACAAATCGTGATAAAGGCCGCGGTGTTCTTTTACAATTAAGAAACCTGTCTTGTTCCTTATCAGCTAAATAATAAAAAAACTTAGGATTTTTAAAAGGAATTGAAAAATTAAGGCTGAAGTTAAAATCTTATATATTTAGATTAAATCTTTTTTATTTGTAATTTCAAGACTTTTTGTAATTTAAATATGTCTACGGAGTGTCTCATAAGGTGTTCGGGGTTAAGCGCGGGTTGCCTTGAAGAGTCTGCACCTAAATTGTCAAGTTCAATACTATTTGCATAGATTAATAATAGGAAATAGTATTTATAAAACGAAATTGTGTCAAAGACCTTCAAATTTAAGTTATAAATTATCAATAAAACATTATTATAATACTTATTAAAAACTACTAAAAGTTATCAAAATATATTAATACCTTCATTGAATATTATTTCACAGATTTTGTATGTATTTTATAATGTCAAATATATTATATATTATATTATAAATATATGTAAGTCACTCGAAGCTTTGAATGTTTGTTATTCTTTCAAACAAAAACTATTGAATTAATTTTAACGAAACATTCCAATCATTCTTGTTTACAGTATAGCGGACAACAGAGTAGGAAGTATTTCTATATGGGAAGAGAACACTGGCACCCATGGACAATCGCGCCACAGTCCGCATTAGTTATATTTCCGACTTTTAAGCCACTGAAGCAGCATTTTAGAGGGCCTCCTATATCCTCACTCACTCAGCGTAACACAGTAGAATCACCGTTTCAAGTACAACTACCATATCCATTGAGTATTCTGTGAGCCCGATTTACTTCGGACGGCCAAATTAGTGCGTCAGCATATGCTACAGCATGGCCCTCCCACGGGTGTGACAGTATTACTCGATCGCCCACTGTCAAGTCTTATTATCGATCGAATAAATTAAAATGTAATTTATAAATGTCCGGACCGAGATTCGAACCCGATACCTCTCGCTTCATGGTACACTATTAAAACCATTTAGCTACGAGGCTCTCAAATTATTATAGATGGAAGTATGGATTCATACACATATAAGGTAGAAAGTGTTATACGGCTTGTGCAACGGTTGAGTACAGAGACGTCGAAGTGCAATATTTGCGCGCCGGCTGGCATCGCGGTCAAGGTGTTTTCAAGGGAGATTTCTTTTACTACTCGTATGGATTTCCACGTTATTCATAAAATTCTAAGACATGAAAACAAATGAAATATTCCACCTACGATTCCTTACCGTAACCACATCCGAATATCCCCATCAAGTCTGCCTGCTGGACATAGGCCTCCCGCAAAGACGCCCACCTATAACGATCTTGAGCGATCTGGGTCCAGCGATTGCCCGTGACCTTCATGAGACCGTCTTTCCATCGCGTGGCGGGACGTCCCACTCTGCGATTTCCGGTACGCGGTCGCCACTCGAGAACCTGTCTTCCCCATCGGTTGTCGGCTCGTCGAGAGATGTGGCCGACTTACTAATACGGCCGGCAATGTCGGTTACTTTTCGTACTCGTACATGAGATGAGATTTTATTTTATGATCACGGTGGAAAATGACATCGACTAGAATAACCGGTTTTCCACCCTTGGAAACTCCTAGTTCTCAAACGGAGGTTCATCGGCATTTAAATATACCTAGTTACGCTTTTTTTGAACATTGCCGAGACGTATTGGTTTGGTAATATCTCTGCAGGAAGCTGAGTCCACAGAATGGTGGTTTTTTATATTATTGTGGACAACGGAGCAGGTGGGTCTCCTATATGGTAAGAGGAAACCGCCGCCCATGAACAACCGCGCCACAGTTCGCGCATTGGTTGTGTTGCTGAATTTTTAAGCCGCTTACGATCCAGCACAATTAGTGCGTCAGCTTATGCTTCAGCATAGCTGTACCACAGGTGTGTCAATATTAAGACACTCGACTGGCCACTATCAAGTGCTTCCAGGGATCGAATAAATTATAATTTAGAATTATCCGGACCGGGATTCGAACCCGATCCTTTCTCTACATGGTACACTTTTTTTTAAATCACTAAGCTACGAGGCTATCAAGGCTACGCGGTAAAAAATACCATAAAACTCTCCGTTTTAAAACGATATACATCAGATGAGAACGAATGAAAATTTCTTACTAAGAATTATGTAAGACAGGATGTAATGACTAACAAACAAACAAAATTCACTACTTAACTACACATAGACGCGTTAAGGAATTTTTTTTTCCTAAACGATGACGAATAAAATTAAAGTTACTGTAATCTAAACAAATCATATCATATAAATCAAGAACAAGTGACCGAGTGGTATTGTAGGCTACTGTGACGTCATAGGTACGTCATAGGTAGGTTTGATTCCGAAAATACTTTAGTGGCTTATATGTATTTTAACATTATACTCTCGTAGGAGCGTCATGATGACCACTAATTGACACGGATTGTTCGTAGTGATACCACGGGCTAATAGAATACCGCTAAGTGTGTGAAATTATTGGCTGTATACAGTTTATTAATAATTTATATATATTTGAGCGACGTTGCAAAATAATACAGAATTCTTTATAAAATTAAATGATTTCATCAACCTTAAAGCAAAGGTGTTTGACATTTATTATACATAGGTATGTATAATACTACCTTCGGAGGTATTTCCAAACCAATGAGATTTCGGAAACTTTAAAAAAAGAGCATATATTTCCCTTTAAGGCCTGCAACGCACCCTCGTCCCAGCTGGGGTATGGACTACTTAGTCTATCATACTCAACCGAAGAAATCATTGAAATAGACAAGAAAATTTATAATAGGCTGTAATAATGAATGAATGCTCTATATTAGCCATATTCTTATGGAGTAGTGGATAACAGAGCATTCGGGTTTTCTATGTGGTAAGAGAACAGCTCCGTCCGTGGACAACAGCGCTTCATTCCCCGCATTTGTTGTGTTGCTGGCTTTTTTACGCCACTTAAGCAGCATTTTAAGGGCTTCTGATGTCCACACTCATTCAGCGAAACACAGTACAAGTACCGTTTCATGTTGAGTATTCAGTGATAGTATAGTAGCTGATTTGCTGAGAATAATGAAATTTGTATCAAATTTGTATCTATGGTTTAACTGACGTACATACACATACATACACTAGCGTTAATACATTTAGTATGGCGGCCATATTGGTTATGTATGTGTGCGTATACACACACACTGCACAAGCGCCCTATGACTTTACGAATGTCACTGGCGTCTGCGCAGTAATAACACATTTGCAGGTCGCAAGCAAAGTACCATAACTTATATAACAAAATATACTCAAACTATTTATATATTTAACCAAAGAGGTTGTTAGCCACAACCTCCCTAGTTAAATATTAAAAAAAACCTCCACAGATTGTCAAATACGTCAAGTGGATACTTGATAATAATCAAATATATTAAATATCTTGACACACCTTAATACATTAAGATGTCTAATCTTAAGACAGTTTTTTTCTATACTCTATGGTAATCTTAACATTTTGAGCGTCATAGAAATTTGCGTAATATAAAATTCTTGCCAAACTCCTCCGGAATTCAATTTTTTTATTGTTTGTATGTGATGTAAAGTGTGGTGCAAACAAGTTTTTTTTTTGTTGTTATTTTTTAAACATAAATATAATTTTATAGCGGATCAGGCGGTTCGACTGTATTGTAAAATATTACAACCGCCATTGGACAAACTTGTCACAATCCGCAAATTGATTGTGTTGATGGCTTTTAAACCGCTTGAATGGTATAATTTCACGGGGCTCCGTAACCGTACAAATACTGTTTCGCAGTGGGAGTGTTAAGCCGTGGTATCATATCAGACTAACTGACGCAATGGTGCGTCAGCATATGCTTTTTTTCATAGCTCTATTTTTTTTTGAAATGACTATCGCTGTCGGCATAAGGCCTCTACAGCTTACATAGCTCTATCACGCGTGCGACATTATTAAGCCCGGCCACTCTCACACTTCCATAAGATTCTATAATATATATGACAAAAGAACCTTTTCCGTGACCAACTAGTGCATTGTCATAAAATTATTTGCATATTGTCGTCATAAGAAGTGACTAATGAATCGTAAAACACATTTAAAAAAATCCCCTTTATGATAATAAAAACGATCATCTTATACATGGAATTCATTTTCATTTATATCTCAATCGGACCTACAAATTGAATCCATATGTCTGATGTTTAATTTTTTTATGGTATAGCGGACAACGGATGTGGGTCTCCTGTATGGTAAGATAACAGCGCAGCACATAATTGACAACCACTACAGTCCGCACATCGGCTGTGTTGCTTTTTACGCTTCTTAAGGAGTATTTAAGCAGTAGAGTGATCAGCGAAACACAGTAGAAGCACAGTTTCTAGTTACCATTTCATGCTGAATATTCTGTGCCCGTGGTAGTGCCCAAATGCAAGACCAAGACCAAAACCGCCTAATTTTAGCAAGACCAAGACTGAGCAAGAACAAGACTAAGCCTGCAAGACTCGCACGTCTTCTTGCTGTTTTTTTTGGCAGTTATTTTTGGAATTTCTTATTAAATCTTAAGACATATTTTATAAATCTGGTTGGTCTCTACTATGGCTGTGCTAATTCAAGCTCAAAATGTTCCTATTCCGATAGGTTTTTCTAAGATCTGAAGTAAACTTGAATAAATATCAATAGTCTAATAGGTAATTTCAAGACTTGCAAGACTTGCTGCAAGACCAATACCAAGACTGGCAGCGCAATAGCAAGACTAAGACCAATACCAGTTGTATTGGCGCAAGACCAAGACTAAGCTAATTCTTGCATTTGGGCAACATTGCTCCGTGGTATCACTTGGATGAGCCGGCACAATTAGTGCGTCCGCATATGCTTAAGCATGGCTCTCCCGCGGGTGAGATGTTGCTAGTCAGCAAGTATAATTAAACAATAAAAATCATATATGTAGAACTCTAGTCATGATCCTATCGAGACTAAAAAAAATATCAAAAAGTGAATGTTACTTTCTAAGTGTTTCTGATGAGTTAAAAAATGAGGCCACCACACGGGACTTGATTTAACAGTTTCTAAGATGAAATATTGTTCAGATATTTGCTTAAAACTTATTAATAAAATGAATTAAGTATAATTAAACATAAATTATCAGTGGTTTCAGAACGAAAAAAACATACTGTTTCCTTTATAGGTATTTAAAAGCAATTACAATAATTTAATATTATCTTATTTTAATGAATAAATAAACTAAAGATAGCCAAAGAGGTTTGTATTAAAGAGAAATAATTAAAATCTTTATTTCAGGTTTTTAGTTGGATTTTTTAATGATACAATATTTCCTCTAGACATATTTGTCTTTAAGAACTAAAAAAGAAACCAAGACAATCAGAAGGTTTCAATAAAGTGAAGTAATTAAAACCTTTAATTCAGGTTTTTGGTATATTACATAAAATGCTGAAATAATATGGCCCTAGACTCAAATGTCAGATTGATAAGTAAAATAAGAAACTAAAGACAAAGTTTTTATATTCAAGAAATAAATTAAAGTCATTATTTAAGGTTTTTTTGGATTAAGACGCTTTAATTACACATTAAGAATGTTGACATTAAAACATTATTATTATATTAACATTAAAAATGTTACACACCAATATTTTAAAAAGATAATTACTATAGACAAAATTTGAATATGTACTAAGAATTTTTTAATCTACGTTTTATGAAAATTTAATATTTTCCGACATTGTGTGATTCATTACAACGTCAATAGATATTATTAAATGAGCCATTTTAAGCATCATCATAATCAATAACTAATTATATACCATTTCCTACTACATGTATATATGGTACACATATAAAAAATATATACATTTTTATTATTTATCTCTCTGTTTTTTCTGTCTAATCTCTGGAACGGCTGGAACAAATTGGATGAGATCTTTACTGGCAGACACCTGATGTGTATTTAGGAGTAACTTAGGCTTTTTATACTTAATGAATAGTTTTGAAAAAAGGATGCGTCAATTTAAGTTGAGCTCTCTTTGATATCCTTTGTATTGTATCGTGTGTATGCTGCGTGTGTGATATTTCCCGGGTCTATTATTTTATTAATAAAACCTTTATGTGGGTATATAACTTCTGTCCCCATTAATGTCTGGAATATGTAATATTATCTAAGTTATATTGTATAATATTATATTATGTAATATACCATCATTGTCATGTCAGCCGTAAGACGTCCACTACTGGACATAGGTCTCACCTCTGGACCTCCAAGCATACCTGTCGGAGGCGACCTGTATCCAGCGTTTATATATAGTTTATTATAATGAAATAAAATATTTTTCATTTTAAATAAAATCTTTATTCACATAGAAGCTCAAAGTTAATTTTTGTTATAATTCAATTATCTCACGGAGGTCAAAAAATTACACCCGAGTTTTTTTCGTTGCATCTTCTCAGTGGACTTATCTTGGAACTGGTGATAGACTGATTTTGACGTACGAGTTGCATTTTTGTACCTATGTTGAATTAAAATATTTCATTTAATTTGATACCACGGGCTCACAGTAAACTCAACATGAATACGCAAATAATTGCTTAATTTAATTTAATAGCGTTAATTGCGTAAAAAGCCAGCAACACAACTAAAGCAAGAATTATCACGCTGTTGTCAATGGGCGGTTATAATCTCTCACATCTTATCTAGATTATCTGCTCCGTTGCCAGCTATATCATAAAAGTACTATTTAGATCAAGGGTTTAAAAAAAAGTTTTTCACACTCGGCACGGATAACGCAATACACATAATGGCACGCGGAAACGCTTCTGTATGTCACTGGGTAATATTGTATAAGAATCATGTAACATGTGTAGGGTTGGCATTTACAAATCCTACGTAAAATTTATACACGTTTTTATAAAATTCATTGTATCAAACATCTGTATAAAGAGTAAGTAATATTTACCTACCACAAATGATCACTAAAAATTTACATTATACACTTATTAACGGAACAATTTTGAAAATATTACGACTATCTTGAACGTAATATGAATAAAAAGTAATAGCCATTTTAAATTTTGCTTTTGTATGCTGCGCATGAGTGACATCTGTGTTTTAACTACGCAGATTTCGAAAAAGATTACAAAAAATGATTCCTTAAATCCCCTGCGCGGTTGGATATGTCCATAGATTGACGCCATCTTATCCTTGGTGAGCTTCTTGCTTTGTCTTTTTATTTATTTTTTATGGTATAGCGGATAACCGAGCAGCTGAGTTTCCTATATGGTAAGAGAAAACCGCTGCCCATGGACAACCGCGTCACAGTCAGTGCATTGGTTGTGTTGCCGCTTAAGTGGAATTTTTAAGGGCCTCCGATATCTACACTCACTCAGCAAAACATAGTAGTAGCACCGTTGACCATCCTGTGTACCCGTGGTATCACTTCGGACGAACCGGCCCAATTTGTGCGCCAGCATGACTTTCCTACGTGGAAAATTAATTGTAGAATAACAACAACATTCCTTCCATTTGCCGGTATAATGGCAGTTTATCATATGATCGTGAGAAAGCTTTGACCCTCATAGTATAATATCTTTAAACAAATATTGACTCATTTTATTATTTAACAATTAAATACTACACTTGTGTAATGTTGTCCCTCGGTTTTGTTACATTTACTTTTTTATTATAAAGTAAGAGCGAGGAAACCCAGAAGCGAGGTTAATGCATGTAGCATAAGATAAGCCGAACAGATATTGTCATTTTGACGTTAATAGTTCGGCAGTTTATATTTTTTTATTAATTAAAGGAGCAAGAGGTTTACCTCAGGTAAGCAGTCCTCCGCCCATGGACACCCCTAGACCTTGTAAACATAGTCAAAAATTAAACCCGACTGAGTTTTTCATGCTTTGTATCAGCTTGAGTAACTCAATGTGTAATTGCCGTGAAGCGCCGGCTTAGATTTATGCTTCCCCATATCATCCCGTACGTGTCGTAAGAGGTAACTAAAGGACAAACCAGAGGGTGGGCAGTAGCCTCCTCTGCTTACTATAAAAGCTGACTGCGATCGCCAACCTGCCAGGCGTGGCGATTATGGCTAATACCTCCATCATGAAAATCCCTATAAATATGTATGCAGTGGACGTCCTCCGTTTTTCTTTTGTTCGCGTCTGGGCGTGTTTGTGAAATTTTCAGTTTTTAAGAAGTTCAAATGCGGCACTTATTTGAGTTGTATGATATTAATATATGGATATAATTGATAATTATAAAACGGTTTTTTATTTAGCTAAAGTATATTAGTATGTGTAATGTATCATTATTTTATTATTTTTGAATATATGGAGGTCCAAAGGGGAGACCTGTCTAGGAATTGACGTCTTACGACTGAAATGATGATGATATAACAGAGCTTGCAAGTCTCCTCTGTGATATGAGATCTCCGCTGGCCATGGACAAGCGCGCCTCAATCTGTGCTTTGGCTCCTTTCGCTTTTTACGCCGCTTGAACGTTAAATTTGAAGGGCCTATGTTCACTCACTCAGGGAAACACAATACGAATAATGTTTAATGCTATATATATTCACTATTTTGTATAAAAATATCGCAAATAAGGCTTCTAAGGATAAGAGGGATATTATAAAGTTGCCGTCTACATGGAAACATATTGCCAAACAATTTTTTATAAAGCCTTGAATAAACAAGAAGAAAGTAGAAGGAAAATATTTGCCAAACTATTATTAATTACTTTATTCAAAACTCAAAATTTAATTAAATTTAACTTCCACCGCTAAGTTACAAAATTTTTGAACAGTTTTGATTCTGTCCTGTAAAAGGACTGTAGAGAATGTTACTATGATTATGTATACCTATTTTTACTATCAAATTATTAGAGTTATTCCATTTTTTGTCCATGATATTGATATAGCACATTCTTTTTTCTATTCTATTGCGGACAACGGAGCAGGTGGTTCTTCAATATGGTAAAAGAACACCGCCACAAATGAACAACTGCGGCATAGTCCGGGTTTTGGTTGTTTTGCAGGCTGTATACGCCAATTAACCGGCACTTTTAAGGGCCTCCGATATCTTCACTTACTCTGCGAAACACGGTACAAGCATGGCTCTCCCACGGGTGCAACAGTATAAAGACACTCGCTCGGTCACTGTCAATACCTTACATAGCCCGAATAAATTATAAATTGAATTATAACTATCTGGACCGGGATTCGAACCCGATACCTCTCGCTTCATGGTACACTTTTAAAACCATTAAGATACGAGGCCATTTACAATAAAATCATTGTATATTTAAATTTACGTGGTAATTAGACGATTATCATATTATAATTGAGCGTACATTTTAACAAGCAACGTGGATATCACTTACTTTATAAAGTTTTTAAGTTATTTAATTGATTTTTTCTTAAAAATAACCGTATGAATTTATCTCACATCCGAATAAAGTCTATCAAACATAAATAAGTTAAAAACACCATACAAAGATAACGCGATTCAATTAAATCAATTACAATGTTTCGTAAGAAATAATTGCTAATCTCTTTGACTGTTTTTCTAAAAAAAAACCCGACGACCTAGGCCTTGCGGAATAATCTGGTGACCTCAATGATTATATCAATTAGTCATATTTAATTTATCATGACATATTGCCCCATACAGCAAATTATATAGCATAACGTATGTAAACAACCCATAGGAGAGCAATGAGGTATATGCTGATGCACTATTGGGCCGGTCAAAGTGATACCACGGGCTCGTAGAATACAGCGTGAAACGGTACTTGTACTGTGTGTCACACAATGAGTGTGGAACAGGTGGTTCACCTATATAGTGAGAGAACACCGCCACCGCCGTGCATCATCTTGGCTCCTCCACTGGGAGACAGTGTTAGGAACCAGCAACTGTCAAGGTGTTTCATCAACCAAATACAACTTATAAATTCCATTCAGCCTGAACATCGAACTGTGTACAAAAGCCTCTCGGTAACCTGCAAGACCGTTAGGCCACAAAGCTAATAATTTGGTAGATCATATCAGGTTTTTATTATATCTTTGTAGCTAGCGAGTTACTTAGAACGCGGTCGAAGAATTATTCATCCGAAAGAATAGATAGAAGAAATATAACAATAAGCGAAAATACTAATTCATTCCAATTGCTTCGCTTCGAATATATATGTTACGCTCCAGCAGTAAGAAGTCCACTGCTGGACATAGGCCTCCCCTTCGGACCTCCATGGAGGTATTTACCATTATCGCCACGTTTAGCAGGTGGGTTGGCGATCGCAGATAGGTTTTATAGTACGCGAGGAGGCTGCTGCCCGTCCTCCGGTTTGTCCCTTAGTCGCCTCTTACTAATTTGGCTTGAAATACCGCTTGAGCAGCGTAAAGACAACACAGAAAGCGCGGATTGTGTGTATCTCCATGTAAAATGTGTCCACGTCCATAAAAATAACAGTTAAAAAAAATAGCATGTCCATAAAAAAATTTAAAATTTTTCTTACTCTGTTTTTAGCTGAATTGCTATGTATACGACGCTTTTATTTATTTTGTATTAATTTTATGATTATTTTCCAAACCAATGCTACTTGTTGACCTTCAAAAAAAGCGTTACTCTTTCTAAAAGCCTGACAGCGCACCCGCGACTCAGTAGAAGCTGGTGGTGTCCACGGGCGGAGAAAAACATATCCTAAATGAGCCTTCTGCTCGTTTACCTTCGTTTACATAACTTAATTCTGTTATTTTTACATAAATCACACGTTAAAAATTAAAAAAAAAACCTCTCTGCTTATAGACTTATTGATATCTGAATAATTATAATTTATAGTAATTTATACACTACTTTTTTACCTTACCAAAGCCAAATTCTTATATATTTCTTAAAAAATAAGGAAAATCACTCAAACAACATAATAATTAAATTTAATTTAATTTCAAATTATGGTATGAGGAAAAAATCCGATAATCTATGGTAACTTTATCATGTATATTATTAACCTTGCTACTAAAAATGATAAATAGTAGTATTAGTAGCATATAAATTAATATGCAAGTAGTTTTGATACAAAATTATTTACGTTCTTGAAATGTCACTGCTAATAGGTATAAAAAAATCTCTTTCAAGTGTTCTGTCAAAGTCACAAACATTCGCACAATTACGATCACTTACTAATGTCACTCAAGTTTATACTTTTTGGTATAACCTTCAACAAACCTCTAACTTAAAGGCCGACAGCACACTATTTATGTTAGATGAACCTTCTGCATGCCTCGAAATGGCTAAATCTTAGAAGTATGACGAAATGGGTCTATAATTTTGTGTTTTTTTTAAATAAAAATCTAAAATTAGTAGTCCATCGCCCATGAAACCCTAATACCCAGATTCGCCACGGATACGTTTCGGCTAGTTAATAGGTACGTACGGTGCAGATGGAAGTCCTATATGAAACTATTATACAACCGCCCATGGACAACCGTGCCATCCGCGTTTTGTGTTGCCAATGTACGCCACTCGAGAAGTAAAATTTTACAAGCTTTCGATATTCTCACTAACTCTGCGAAAGACAGTACAATTATTATTTCACGTTGAGTATTCTGTGATTTGGATCTGAAACGTGGTCGCTTACGATGGGTCTAATGGAGAATCTCAGAATCACTCAGCGAGCTATGGAGAGGGCAATGCTCGGAGTCTCGCTGCGAGATAAAATCAGAAGTGAGGTTATCCGCAGTCGAACCAAAGTAACCGACATTGCCCGCCGTGTTAGTAAGTTGAAGTGGCGATGGGCTGGCCACATCGCTCGACGAACCGACAACCGTTGGGGAAGAAAAGTTCTCGAGTGGCGACCGCGTACCGGAAAACGCAGAGTGGGACGTCCCGCCACGCGATGGAAAGACGATCTTACGAAGGTCGCGGGCAACCGCTGGACCCAGATCACTCAAGATCGTAATATGTGGGCGTCTTTGGGGAGCTTATGTTCAGCAGTAGACTTGACAGGCTAATGATGATGATGATGATGAAATGGAGGATTTTAAGATTTAGGTATTTCTTATTACCCACTAAAGTATATTCACCCACTGAGTTTGCACCACAGGTTCGTCTCACTGGGCTTAGCTTGGAACCGGTGCTAGACTGATTTAAACGTTCAACTACATTTATTAATTTATGTTGAATAAATATATTTCATTTCAATTTATATACATAAATGTTTTATTAAAGTGTTCTGTCGCGTCGTTCAGCGACTGCACGTCTTCGAATGTCAGAATATTTAAGGCATTGTGTCAAGTAAAGAAACGTTCATATTGCGGTTATTAAACAGACATAATCCTAATATGATTTTGGAACCTACAAGAATGGTGTACCAATCCCATAAGTCGAAAACACACCCGCGGCTCTGCTGAGGTTATGGATGTCCATGGGTCGTGAAACACTTATCCTATGAACTTGTTTGACAGCCGATTTTATAGCATTCTCAACACTTTAACAAAAAAGGTTCTAATATATATATTTTATAGAGACGGTGGCAAACGAGCAAGAGGCTCATTTAGGGCCAGCGGTCCTCCGCCCATGGACACACCTAGCCCTTGCAGAGCCACGGATCGTTGCCGGCCTTTAAGCAATATTATACGCTCTACAACCATATTCGAGCTTCTCGCACTACGATCCCACCCACTAATAAGGCAAGGCTGGGCAAAAACATTAGCGCACGCACATCTGTCATTGCTCGGCAATTAGTTGACATTTTTTCACCTGTCAACGCTTGTTACGGCAAATCAAGCTTAGATCTAAGAACACTGTGATAGAACATCTAACAGATTGTATGGTTCGGATATTAAATTTGAATGAATCTCTCTACTGTTCAGATTACAAAGAAAAGCATGGACACCATATTAGCTTATAAATAAATAAATATTGATTACTAGTTCAAAATCTATTGCTAAACCATACTAAATCTTACATTAAGCTTTACTTAGTAAAGCCTTTAACATAATTCTTTAATTGAATGATGGCTGGCACTACTCTAAAACAAAACGTATTAAAATTTTAAAACATGATTCGAGTTAATTAAGTCTGGATACTTAGACTAGGTGACATTCATATTGGAGCATTTTATTTTATTAACAAAGCTTACATAAATAAATACTATCTCGGTGATGTAATTGCAAAAGACTGATTCCTTCACCTGCCTGACGTCAGCTAAACAAATTAACACATTTCGATGCATTTTTCTTTAAAAGCGAAATGAACCCCTGACTTGTAAATTTATATACAAGAATATTGTTACTATTTAGTAACAAAACATTAGATATACGCCCTAAGCTGTATAAATAACGTTGAACGGAGCACGGAATTTGGATGATGGACGTGTAAAAGGCTTATCTGTCTCACCTAGTGCTAATAACTTTGACATTTATTTTTGCGGCGTCGGCCAGTCAGGGATTACTCCAGTTCAGAGACTTATTTTCAATTAATATCTCTCTGGCACAGATACGTTTAATTGGCGCACTATAAATACACCGAAATTAACCGATCGCCATTAAAAGGAGAAAGCTATACGAAGAACTGATGATCTGGATTTATTCTCCGCTTACATGACTCAAAAATAATGCGATCATTTTAACCAAAAAATTGTGTAACTGAACGCTGTTAATAATCGCTATTCCTAACAAAAGCAGCTAAAAAACTAGGATAGTCTAGACAAATTATCTAAGTTTTGTTAGTTTTAATATAAATCTAGTATTAGAATTAGGTTTTAAATGACCTATTTAAAGAAAGGTATAGATATATAAATGTTGTAATAATGTGGAAGTACTCGTTATACGAGTTTACTTTTGTATTATACTGCGGACAATTAAAAAGGGCAAGAACTTTGACGCTAATTCAAAATTTAGTATCGAATCAAACACCTCAATCGCATAAAAATTCACATTTCTTCGACTAAACAAAAAAGAAACCATGAGCAGAAACACAACACATGCGAATTTAATAATAGTAATACTCAACTCGTTAGATTTTGGAAGTGGGTACCTACTAGTAGCCACGATTGGCCTCATAAGAAATGCACTGGCATTTTATGTTTGCATGAGCTGTGACACGAGACTATTTAAGCTTATGTTTTTAGTACGTAATTTAATTATGTTTGATTGTGTTAATGTGAGGAATCACAAATACTTTATTTCTATTTCATATGTTGTAATGTGACAAAATTTGTATAATAATCTAATGGTTCAAAAGACCCCACAGTTGGGGTCTTATGAGCCATCTGAGTTTTTTCATTAGAAGGTAAATGAGTTGTAGTAAATCTCAATGTGTAGTCCAATAAATAAACTATTAAGATTAAAATTAAAATTTTATTAATAATCCCTAATGAATTTTATACTGATTAGAACAAAATCCTGTTCAAGTCCCACCGCTCTACCCTACCTACTCTTTAAGTATCTTGAGAACTATCAAACCTAAAAATCGTTATCGAGCGGTACTCTTTCGTGGCATCCCATCAGCAATTTCATCATCAGCGATTAGATAGGAATAATGCTAATAATCTTACCGTTATGGGACGATTAAAAAATACGTTACGACCATTCCTGCATCACCTATTGTTCTCCGATCGATAGTGAATGAAACATCAAGTTCAAGGTGAACTTTCCCAGCCCATATGCAATCAGTTAACAGCAACAAATCGATGTCCCACCGCACGCAGTGAAAGTGAACGACGATAATTGTCACTTTTTAATCAGATATCCGAGAAATTTTGATATTCTTTCCATAATATCTTTGAAAAACGTCGCAGTAGACGGTTTAGTAGTTCTGAATGCTAGCTACTTATATATAAATACATTCTAAATTCAAAATACAAACTCATGTGTGCAATTCATTTTTTTTAAACAGGGCTCAAACAAACAGGAAGCTTATCTAGGGTAGCGGCAGTTCCTTAGGGCTGCAAGTGTGTTGCCGACCTTTCAGAGATACGTGCTCTCTTATTTTGAAGGTCCCCGCATCGTATTGGTTTGGAAATACCTCGCAGGAAGCTGATTCCACAGGGTGGTGGGCGCCACAAAAAGTCTTAAAAACGAATTTTTTATTTTTATTTATTACTACAAATGGTCTGTGGTTACTGTTATGGCTTTGTATCGGAAGTCCTTCCCAAACTTAATTGAATTAGATGGTGAAGTTGATCGTGACATAGAAAGGCGATATAATAGGCGATAACCAAATCGCCGGTGGTCCGTGCTCCAATGAAATGTATACAGATGTAACTCAATCAGACGTGAAAAGCAGCGGCCGAGTGAAATCGGGGCGAAATTATACAGAAACTCACCGCTCTGTTCAGCGGCCGTGAAGTTTTACTGCATACTCCTTCTACCTTATAGGGCGAGGACAGAAAATTCGCCATTAGAAATCTACGTACACAATTTCTGTTACAACTATAAGAATATTATAGGTTGTAACACAAAGAAGAGTTGTTAGACAATGCTGTCGCTTGAGAGTTGATCTTTATTAGCTCTAGATAGTAAAAAACATTTAAGTGGCAATGTCCAATATGATGATGCTAAGTGAACTAAAGATATCTTACTTTGACATAACAGTCAACCTACGCACACAAACACCGAGAATAGCACGATCCATCTGGCTAATTTTGATCTTTGTTAATTTAATCGGTCAAAATGAAGACACATTAAAAGCGATGGGTATCAAATAGTATTTAAAATGTAATGTACTAATCGAAGTACTACGATTTCAATTTTAAAAAAATTGCCATAAGTCGCTAAAGGATTTTGAAGTACTATTTTTTTTATACTATAGCGGACAATGGAGCAGATTGGTCTCTTATATGGTAAGACCACCGCCGCCCATGAACAACCGCGCCACAGTCCGCGCATTGTTTGTGTTGTCGGCTTTTTACGCCGCTTAAGCGGCAATTTTAAGAGCCTCCGATATCCTCACTCACTCTGCAAAACAGTACAATACCGTTTCACGCTGAGTATTCTGTGAGTCTGTGGTATCACTTCGAACAAGCCAGACCAATTAGTGCGCCAGCACATGCATATTCAACAGGCCTCACCCACGAGTGAAATACAAATTTGGATAAACATTCGTTTGCTTAAAAAAATTGTTTTTTCCCGCTAACGTGCTTTTGCCGTCACAAAAACAAAATTGAACAAGAAGAACCCAACGTAAGGACGTTTGTCAACGACCATTAGAACAGAAACGGGCACAGAGATAACGACGCGCTTATGCAAAAAGATGCTGTGATAGC